>PISW01010056.1:0-53790 GCA_004023785.1 Mungos mungo
TCCCCCACAGCTACCCCCGTTTCCCCTCCTCTTCGCCCCCGACACACACCTCACAATGCCGACCCCGTCCTCCCTAGGCGGGCCGACCGGCCACTCAGGCTGGGAAGTTGCCCCGCGAGGCCCGCTCCCCGCCCAACCCCGCGCCGGCACGCGTCGCCAAGGCAACCCGGGCGGAGAGGGGTGAGCGGCCTGGGCGCGTGCCCGCGAGCCCGGCCACCGCGGCGCAGGCGCAGGGCAGCTCCGCTCCGCCGCCCGGCCGCCCGCCTCGGCCCCCTTGCGCCCCGCGGGGACCGCGGGCCAGAGGGCCGGTGAGAGCCACGAGGCCGGCAGGCCGGAGGCAGCGGGGTCCGGCCCGAGGACGGGCTGGAAGGGCTGAGGCCGAGGCCACGAGCCACCCTCACGCGGGACTGCGGAAGCGCCGGGGGAGACCCGCGGCCGACCCCGCGCCCGGGTCTGCGGGCGTGCTCCCGAGCGCGTCCAGCAGGTGGCGCCCGGCGTCCCGCCTGCGGGGCTCGTGGACGCTCTAGAAGGCGCTCCAGGATTTCGAGGCAGCCGTGGCTGCAGCTGGGTCCGGGGGAAAAACCGGGGCTGGAGCACCCCTGCCCTCCTGCTGGTTTCCCTCGGCTGAGCTCGGACTGGGGTCTAGGAGCGCCTGGCGGCGCGGGGCGGGGGAGGGCAGGGAAGAACGGAACTGGAGTCTTTGGGACCTAAGGATCGGCTCTGGGAAGCGTCGCCCGTTTGGGGGGAACGGGAGGCGGGGACTCCCTGGGGAAGGTGACCGGGCCGGGGAGGGGCTCGGCTTTCCGTGAGAACAAAGGCTGAGTCCTGGGGAAGCCGGCTGAGAGAGGTGTGCCATGGGGGGGCAGACCTCGGCTGGTGCTAGGGGGCGCTGCGGGCCGGGCCCGCGGAGGGGGCGCCTGCAAGCCCGGGCCCTACCTGCGGCGCCTGAAGCTGGAGGGAGGCCTCGGAGCTACAGCGGGGGAGGGGGAGGCCGAGCCAGGGGGAAGGGAAGGCACCCTCCCTGCTTCCATCAATAGTGCCTAATTAAGACAAAGCCAGCAGCGAACCCACTGATTACATTTCCATGAGGAGCTAAATTGATGACATTTTCTTTGCCGGATGAGGTGGGGGGGGGAGAAGCTGGGACCTCAGTTCCCCCTTCTGGTTGTCGTTCACACCTGACAGGTCTCATTCTGCCAGTCTGCCGCTACTAGGCCATGTCGGGTACTCCTGAGGGGCCCTTGGGTTCATCCACACCCAACCTGAGCCTGCCATCCCACCTAGCCTAATCTCCAGCACCGATAGCCCCTGGCCAGGGCACTCCCCACCCCGGCTATCCTGGAGGTAGGTTCCGGGGCTGTGCTGGCCCCCTGCCCAGGCCCGAGCCCTATTGCTGAAGGCAAGGATTGAAGTTGTGAGGGGTCCTGCCACACCCCCAAGCCAGCTGCACAGCAAGGAGGGGCTACATCGATCCCCTAACCAAAGAGGCAGCGGGTGGCAGAGAGCGGTGATTGGCCAGATCCCTCAGGGAAAAGTCCCAAAGGAGTGAAGACTGAGGGGAGGCATGGGGTGGGGAGCTCTAAGGTGGGGACTCATGGCTCCCCCAGGGAGAAGAACACAGTGTCGACCCGCCTGTTTCTTTTCTGACTGCCCCCCCGACCTTGGCTGTACCTAGGGATCCCAGCCCCCTCCATTATGCTAAATAGGTAATCAAACATCTCGCTTTGCTAATTACTGCTCAATCCGATTAAACGCTGCTGCTGCCACAGAGATTCATCAACAGTGGTGGAGGTAGGGGGGAGGGATGAAGGGGAGCCAACCACAGCTGTGATGGCGGTCTTGTCCCCAGGGGTACGGAGGGGACAACTGAGACACGGCCAGGGTACCAAGCGTCAATGCCTCCCAAAGGAAAGGGACAAGAGAGTTGTGCCCACAAGACCCCAACTCTTGGCGCGACCCCCAGCCTCAGCCAGGCCTTCCCTCCTCCCAGACCGTCATTACCCTCAGAACCCAGGCATCCGGCCGGGCCGTTCCCACAGCTACACACACCCCTGTCCCGGATTTAATAAGTTCTGTTCTCTCACTGTCAATATTTGGTGTCTCAGAGCCATCTCCACGGAGAGAGGGGGACTCTTCCGTTGCTTCCCCCCTACCTTGGCCGTCCTTTGCCCACCCCAGTGTCTTTGTGCCCCCAACCTTTTCTAACTAGCTGACTTAATGAAATGATATTAAAGTCTTAAGCAACTCCGGAAGAATGGTTGTTATGGTGAAGAGAGTGGGCAGGACGCCTGGGTCCCCGAGGGGAGCAAGGGCTGAAGAGGGGGAGAGGGAGCCACAGGCTAAGGTCTGGAGGCTTCAGTCCCCAGTGGGGAGCGGCAGGTTTGGGGTGAGCTGGGCGCGCCAGACCTCTGGATCTTGGCAGGAAGTAGGGAATGGGGGCCGGGGGGGGGGGGGCTGGGAGAAGGTGGGAGGTGAGACCTTCCAGGGAGTCAGAGTCTCTGCCTGTTGTCGGAGCATCTGTCGGGGATAGAGAGGCCAGCCTGGGGGACGGGGCCTCTGTGCCAGCACCCCCTGCTGACAGCGCCATGGGCCGGCCCGTGAGAACCGGAGTAGATTCTCTTCAGCCCTGACTCATCCCGCTTACCCCCTCGTCCCCCGGCAGACCCCCACAGGTGATTTGTAGCTGATACCCTCACAATGGCAGGGGCCAGGAGAGAGTCGTCCTGGGACACGAAGGGCTGAGAGCTTCCAGAAGAGGGGAGAACAGAGGCCAAGAGATGGGAAGCCAAGCGCCACCCCCACCGCCCCCCACCCAACCCCATCTCACTCCCCTGGGGACCCTGGCCCAGCCCCAGTCCCCTTGGGGTGGTGGGAATACTGGGACATTTGGCCGGGGCTGATTGATGAGGGAGGAGGCAGCCGCCGGGCACCGAGGAGGCTGCTGTTTGCTGAGCACACAGATTCCGCTCACTCACCCACCAGCTGCCGCCCCCAGGGCTGCCCAGTCCCTCCGCCAGCACTGGGGCTGGGGGAGCCGATGCCCGAGTTTCTGAGAGCAACCGGGAGGGAAGAGGGAGGACCAGGACCCCAGAAGCTTCCATCCGCCATGGGACTCAAGGGTCCCTGGGACCCGGTCCCCTAAGAACTCGTTTCAGGACGCCCACCTTCCCTGCCACCTCTCTGACATCTCTCCTCCTGCCCAGTGTTTGCTCCTCTTCCCCGCAAGCTCTCTGAGCCTGTCCCAGCCGCTTACAGATCTTGAAACTTTCCCTGGGGTGGGGGTGGGGGGGGTGCCCCATGTCCACGATTCCCCATATAGCCCCTTAGGAAGCTCCATTTTTCATTCTAACTGAAATTCCACTTATGATGTCAAGCATTCCCCATCAGAAATTCCCACCGCAGCCCTTCCCTTAAAACCCCCAACATAAACCACACACACACACACACACACACACACACCTCACCATAATTTACATCCTGCAAAGTGTGAGCCTCTATCTGCAGCTCAGCCCCCAGGACAGTCTCTGCTGCTGGGGACAGGGGTGGGGACAGCTTTACGATCCACGATCTCCACCCTCTCAGTCCCTTTCATTCCTCCCGGCCTGTCCACTCTAGACCCTATACCAGCAGCAGCAGCAGCCCAGCCCTGCAAAAGCTCAGAGCATCACCCCTGCCCTCCCAGAGCGTAAAATCTAATGGAGGAAAACACAACTCACGCCCAAGAAACAAAAGGGGGGTAAAAAGGCATACCGGATGAGACCAACTTCCGGTATGTGGCTCTAGACCCTGAGTGACTTGCTCCCCACCAGGCTGGGGCTGGGGGAGGACAGGACACATCTGGATGTGGATGTCCCCAAACATGCCAAGAGACCACCTCTAGGCTTTGCACTTGCTGTTCCCTCCGCAGGGGGTACCCTTCCCGTGGCGCATGCCTCCCCCTCCCCCACATCACACAAGGTCTACCTCAAATGTCACCTCTTCCGAGAGACCTTCCTGACCTTCCCCGTGACTCTCTATCCTCGTCATCCTGTTACTGTTTCCTTTATACCACCTGTCACTGGCTGGAATGTTACTATGTTGTTCCTCCCCCAGAATGTAGACTGGGTAGAAGCAGGGACTTTATTTACTCTGTAAGTCAGTGCCTGAACCGGTGCCTGGGACAAAATAGACACTTAACGGGATGCTGAGTGGGTAAGTGAATGGAAAAAAAAAAGAATGTCTACCCCTCCCTCTCTTGGCTTTCTTGCGGGTATCACCCGGGGAGAATGTTTGCGTATTTGTACCCAGAAAGAGAACAGGACGGCGTGTGGCGTTCTGCGTGCAAGTCGCCAGCATTTTCAAATCGCTGGAAAAACACACAGGTCACCACGCACGGGGCAGGCCGCCCGTCCCGGGTCGTTACTGGGTGTGCGTGCAGGGGGGGGAGTCTGCGGACGCAGGGCCCCGAGGGGGCGTGCCAACGGCGCTGTCCCCCTCCCCAGCTGTGCATCTGTCCCCAGGTGTCTTCCTGTCTCTCAGCATGTGATGATGTCTTGGCTGCTTTGGCAGAGGTGTTTGTCACAATCTATCCCCACTTCTCTTTCCTCTCGTCTCTCCACCTGTGTCTCTAGATGTGTGTGTGGATGTGGGAGGGGGGTCTCCCTCGGCTCCTTGCCCCCTCACACACACAGCCCTGCCCCAGTCTTGGACCCCTCCCTTTCTCGCTGGGCCCTGTTGCTGGGCTCTGGGTTGCCATAGTGACGGTTGCCAAGTCCCTGAGGCTGATAGCCAGCGATGGGGCTGTCGGCTCCGTCCACGCGGGAGGCTGAGGGGGGCTTTGTGTGGGGAAGGGGATGTTGCCATGACCACCAACCCCCACTAAGGGGCAGGGACCAGCCCTTCCACCCCCCTCAAGCGTCCCCACCTCAGGCTTCTCAGTGTGGGGCTCAGAAGACAGGAGTAAATTCCAGACGGTCCAGCACCTGGGCTCCGTTTTCAACTCCCCTCCCGGAACACCTGTGCCTCTCAGGACCCAGGCATCCTGCTCAGACAGGGGGAGGGGCAGGGGTCCCACTGGACAGAGCAGGGGCAGGAGGACCCCTTGACCTCCGGGCAGATGGGAGACAGCAGGAGGGCACCTAAAGTCAGGGGAGGGGCGGGCAGGGCAGAGGTTGTGACCCCTGCAGCGCTGGAGCGATGCTCCTGACAGGCCGCTTTTGTGGTTAGAGAATGGGGCTGAGTCTAGGGGGCTGGGCACCAGGGTTTTTTAGGGGAGAAGAGCCCGGGTGATGGGTGCGCAGGGAGCGGGCAGCGTGATGCCTGGGTCCTTGCGTCCTGTGGGCAGTCACCCACGGCTTCTCCCCGCACTACTCCCCAGCAGCAAAACTCCCCAAGTCACAGGTGCCTTGGGCAGGGGGGCTGGGAGGAGGGGATTTGAACCCATGAACATCTTTTTCCCACTTTGTTTCTGACTGTGACTTGCCTGGTCTCCGGGGCTTCGGTTTAGCCATAGACACACGTGACCGCGTGTCCACATACATCCCTGTTGGACGTACTGGCAACTCATGCTCCTGCCTGGGCTCCGCTCTCCCTCCCCTGGAGGTGGCTGCCTGTCTGCCGTAACCCAGCCCGTTACCCCTTCCCCATGTGCGGCCCACCTCCCCCCTCCACCCCAAGGATCGCCCTACCCTTCCCCTTGGCTGGCCTCGTGTGATCCAGCTCTGGGCTTGAAAGCCACCCCCCACTGCCAGTTCTCTGTTCCGAATCCCGCCCAGTCATTCTTCAGCCTTCTTGTCAACTTTTGAAGTTTTTTATTCTTTTTTATTCTTTTTTTTCTTTTTTTGGTTTTTGTTGTTCAAATTTCCCTTTTACAGTAAAACTATCGAGGTGACGGCCATACCCTGCCACCTCCCCCATGGCAATATCAACTTCCTGTTCTCTGGAAGGAGAGATCA
Organism: Mungos mungo; assembly: GCA_004023785.1. Taxonomy (NCBI): domain Eukaryota; kingdom Metazoa; phylum Chordata; class Mammalia; order Carnivora; family Herpestidae; genus Mungos; species Mungos mungo. Next base: position 5,934 of record PISW01010056.1, read on the forward strand.
GAAAAATCAGGAAGGAGCTGGGAACCACAGCACCAGAGAGATGACGTGACCTCTGGTGGACAGAGTAACCATCTTGGCTGGTGATTGAGGTGGCCGACTCGGTGCCCAAGGGCAGCTCTGGTCTAATGAGACTGAGCTGGGAGGAAACTGAGGCTCACGGTACACTAGAGGGTGGGAAGAGGTACACGCTGGTCACTATGGAAACAGTTGCTAGGTACCACAGTCGGCTAGACCAGTCAGTAGGCCACCATTTTGGTCACTAAGAAGGGAGCCACATGGAGTTGGAAAGGCCTAGAAGTAAGAGGGTGCGCTGCCCAAGGCAGCCCTCTGGGTTACTGGGAACGACACGCGGGTTCTCGGGACAGTCCCGTTGATTAACAGAGATTATACTGGGATCGGGAAAGGGCAGAAGAACAAGACAAGTTGGGCTGCCACCGCCGAGGGTAGTCACCTCCGCTGTCCTAAAAGCAGCACAGACAACAGGGAAGGGAGACCCCGGGGAAGCGGAATCCTCCTCAGTCCCCCCTACCTTCTCACAGGCAGTGAGTTCCAGCTTCCTCCTCAAACAGGAAGTTCCTCCTGACCCCCGTTCTCCAGAGAGTAAGAACCAGCCCCCGCCCCTCGCCCCCTCCCCCCCCCACGCCCCCCAAACTAAGCCACTTGGAGTTCCAGCCAGACCACTTCCTATTTCAGAAGTGCTACTTCCTGTCCTGGACGAAGGCACTTCCAGTTTCCGCCGCACCGCTTCTGCCACTTCTTGTCTGGAGCAAGTCACTTCCGGTCCCAAGTGGCCCATTCAGCATCAGGCCAAATCCACGTGTGTCCCGACCGGTTCATATCTTGCTATGGGCCACTGACAAAACAGGACACTTCTTCTCATGGCGGCTGTCATGACCCAACCACCCCAACATGGCCGGAGGACGTGCGTGGAGGCCCGGGGGCCAGCGCAGAGGAGGCGGTCCCGCTGCCCACGCCCCAAGAGCTGGGGTGGAGTGCCAGAGCCTTCCCCCATTAAGGCCCCCATTTTTGGCACACTGAGGGGAGGGCTGGTAAGAGAGGTCAGAAGAGGGAGCTGAGGGCGCGGATGCTTACATCCCCCCACCCGGGAGACGGGAGAGGATAAGAAGCCAAGAGGGTAAAAGGAGGCGTAGGGAGGGGGGTGCTAGGGAAGAGGAACAGACCTAGACACAGAAGAGAGAGAAAGAGAGAATAAGAGAGAGAAGAGACAAGAAGAGAAAAACAGTGAGAGGCAGAAAGGAAGAGATGCCAACAAAAGACAGACTGTCCCCGTCCCTAGCCCTCGGCGTGTGAGGGGGACAGGGATCACCGGGTCACCGTCAGGAGAGGAGGCTGAGTCCCTGTCCCCTCCCCAAGGGAAGAGGACCCAGGAGCACAGAGATGGAGAGGGGTGTACACGTGGCCAACCGAGGGCAGGAGTTTTAAGGAGTCCTAAGAGTGGAGAAGAGGGTGACGGGGTGACAGCAGCCAGGAGCACAGGACCTGGGGGAGGGGGGACAAGGGGCCGAGGAGACGCCAGAGGTGGCCCTCCAGCCATGACTTAAACGGGAGGAGCACCCCAAAAGGGCTGGATCCAGGAGAGCCGGGGAGGAGAAGCCCTCATACCTTGTAGTAGATGTTTGGAGGGCTCTGGGGGGGCCCATCCTGCACGATGTACACAGGATGCCCATAGTCGCCACTCACCTTCTCATAGTGGGGACAGAATGGGGGGTCTGCGGCCCCTCCTCCCCGTAGAGCTATCCCTAGCTCCCCAGGCTCGGCCTCCCGAGGTCCCATCACGGCGCCACCCCCCAGGCCCAGAGACCCTCCCCTCCCGAAGGAGCCGGGACCAGGGTGGCGACTCTCCGAAGGCTTGGCCCGCCGTCTCCGCCAACACATGGCACCCCCAGCCCCTGCCACGCCCAGCAACAGCAGCGCCAGCCCCCCCGCGGCCCCGGCCACCGCGGGCATGCTGGGAGGGGGCAGGGGGCCTTCAGCACCCCGGGAGGTTGCATTGCTGGTGGGGTCACCTGGCAGGGAAGGGGTGAAGGAGGAAAGAGGGGGAGGGGCTGAAGGAGCCACCTGGGCATCCGGACACCCAGCCTCTGGGGTCCCCGTGGGCTTCCCTGGCAGCGCCCGGGCCCCCTGGGGACCCCGCCTCCCCTTCCCCCCAAACCCCACTCAGAATCCAGGTGTGTCCAGCCCTTCAGATGGGTGCCAAGCGGTCTCCCCCCACTTCTCTGACAGCACTGATTGAAGCACCGGCTTGGGTAATTACTTCTAATTGAGTCTTTTCCTCACTTGGCTTCCACTCCCCTCCCACCTCCCATCCTCTCTTCTGTTTCCTGTATCATCCCCCCCCCAAAACTGAAGCCCGAGGGAGAGGGTGAAGGCAGGGCAGATAGGGTCCGAGAGCAAAGGAGGTGTGGGGGTGGGAGGGTAGGGGAAGGCAGGAGGCTGGACCCCTGGTTCCTACCTGGCATGGTCTCCTTCCCAGGCTCCAGGCTGTGGGCTGCCCCCCGGTCTCTCTCCACGGGCACCTCGGACACAGGCTTCCTAGGGGCAGCCCCTCCTCGGGGGCCTGGAGAAGGGGAAGACCCGACAGGGGGTGCTGAGACAGCAGCCCCCGGACCACGACGGCGCCGCCCCAACCTCCCTTGGCTCCTGGGAGGCGCGCCCCGGCCCCCCACTCACTCTGTCCGACGCGGAGGAGCACCTTCATGCCCCGGGTGAGGCACACGCCGCCCTGCAGGCTCTCCAGGCCTTCCCGGGTCCCATCCGACGTGGCTGGGAGGGAAGAGCCAGACGGAGGGGTCGGCACTCCAGAGCCGAGCCCCTCTTCCGTCCGTCCCCAGTCCCTGGCCCTGACACCACCCCGGGGGCATCAGGGGGCTCTCTGGGTTCCTCCTCTGGCCCTCAGTCTGGGAGAGGTGGGGAGACTCCCCGCGGGCCCCCGCCGTCTGCCCAGCAGTACCGATGATGTAGTAATCGTGGTGTGAGCGGAACTCGTGGCCCCACAGGTTAGGGCTGTACTCCTGGAACTTGATGGTGAAGCGGAGATCCAGGTCTGGCCGGTCACAAGTGAGAAGCAGGTTTGGGGCAGGGGGGGCCTCACAGCGCCGGCCCTGGGCGCCCCCTACCAGGTACAGCTTGTAGAACTCGTAATTAGGAGAGGAGTGGGGGCCAGGAGGCCGGGCCCGGGGGCAGAGCAGGTCAAGCCGGTCCCCGATCTGAGGGTAGAGCACGTAACCACCCTCGGCCTGGAACCTGTCGGGAGGAAGGCAAGGTGGGCCAGGAGAGGGATTAGAGGTCTGGCCCCCAGAGCTTTGCCTCCCTCACCCCGCATCCCTGCAGGCCGGCCTTCGTCTGAGCAGAAAGTTCTGTTCCGACAGGGCGGCCACTAAGGGCTCGGGAGCAGCGGGAAGGCAGGCTCAGAGATCCCCAGGCCCTCGGTGCCCGAATGCACTCTCCAGCCCGCCCTCACCACATGCACACTGCCATCTCTCCTCCATCACTAGCCCCGTTGCCGTGGCAACAGGATGCCAGTTACCAAGGAGCTGGCCTCTCTGGAACCACACAGCCCACCCATCCCAGGTGATTTCACTATTCCACGGCAGTCAACCATGGGGGGCCAGGGCCTCCCCTCCCCCAGGCCACCACTGAATTGGGGGGATTTCAGGGCAAGGGAGGAGCCAGGGGGTAGGGGGGGTGGGAGGGGGAATCCAGACCAGCGTCCCACTCAGTCGGGTGATGTGACAGGAGTTAAATGCCTGGCCTGGCCATGGCCCTATATGAGGCTAACGGGAACCACAGTCTGGGGGCCAGTTGCCCCAGACACCCCCCGCCCAATACCCCTCCTCCCCCAGGTCTCGAACTTCCTAGGGAAAGTGCCTTATTGCTCTGGAACTCAGGGAGTTGACTTTTCTAACCACAGCCTGCATAGAGCCCACATCGCCCTCAGCCCAGGCATCCCCTGGCCCGGCACCACCACTTGCCAATGCCTGTGACCCCTCCCCGTGCATTAATGGCCACGGGGTCTCAGAGCTAGGTCGCCGGGGACCGCTGCTCAGTATCTTCCCAGACTCCCAAATGACCCACACCCTCCCCTGCAACATCCCAAAGAGTCCCCCAAACACCGTCCCCCCCCCTTTCCTCAACCCTATCAGAAAAAGCCTAACTTCCTCAGGCTGCACCTGAATCTCAAACTGCAGCTGGAAGTCGATGGGTAGGAGACGGAGGAAAGACGTTTGAGATTACACCCAAAGAAACGTACCAGCGAGGGAGGGAGGGAGGCTGGGAAGTCAAGAGAAGACAAACAGTAATTCTAGTTCTCCTCTAATGAGCATCTAATACGTTCAAACACCTTACCTCTAATCCTCAAAAAGGTGTAAGGATGGAGGCTAAAACTCAGAAAGGGTAAGTGGCATGCCCAAGGCCACACAGTGCAAAGCAGCAGAGCTCGGATGAAGACCCAGGATCCTAAGGACTCGGAAGCCCACCCCCTTCCCCCTTCCCATGGCCTCACACGGGCTCCCCAGGGAGGTAGGAAGTTTTCAAAACACAGAACTCTTTTGCTAAGGGCGAGTGGGATCCGCATGGAGGCCAGGGTCCTAGATGACCTCCCAGGTCTTACGCTGTGTGATTGGAAGCTTCATGTGACCCCTGGCCTTTTTTCAGAGCAAAGCAAGCATGCCAGGGAGCAGAGGGGTCTGATGGAAGAGTTTGCAACACAGATGGGGGAGGGGGGTGCAAAGGAGTCCTCAGGACTCCAGATGCAAGAGAGAAAGGAGGGGGCTTTAGGGGGCTCCAGGCTTCTTCCAGGAAAAAAAAAAGTCTCCAAGCCAGGAAGGCAGGAATATCTTCTGGTCTGGGAACTGATCCGCCAAGGGCTCCCTGACCCTCTGGCTGTGGGCAAGAGTTAGGAGACAGATGGTGTGGACAGAGTCAAGAAGCCTTGGCTGAGCTGTCCCCGGAGCCCCCAAGCTGAGCCCCCTTCCCTCTCGACGCCCAGTCCCTTCTGGGGAGGGAGGCACCCTGCCCTTCCCCGGAGCGCTCAGCCGCACCTACTCAGCGGCTCTCTGGAGAGCTGACATTAACCAGGCTCCCTCCAAGCCCAGCCCCCGACAGGACACAAGTCTTTCACAAACCCAAATAACCACTTCACCACCCTCCCGGCGGCTACCCGTGAACTTTCCGATCCTTGCCCCCGTGAGGTCTCTCCAACTCCCGACACATGGTGATCGCCACCCACATCCAGCCGCCTCTGTTTGCTCCCAAGATCACCTCTGTCTCGTTACCCATCAGCTCGCATCAGAGCACTAGCAGCCTCCCTCCAGCCTCCTCCCAGCTCCGAGAAGCCAGCCCCCCGCACCCCCGAAGCCTCCCTACTCCCTGCCCGAGGGGTGTGGGGTCTCCCCAGCCCGGGGCCACTCACCTCTTATTCGCCGAATTCCAATAGACAGGCTCCAGGCTGAGCCCAGACACCAGCCCCAAAACGCCGAGCAGCAGCAGGGCCCCGACTCGCACGCCCCCCGGCCCAGAACGGGGGGCCCCCATGACCCCGCCAAGGCCTGGGGTGGGGGGCGGGGCACCAACTCCCCCAAAGTCGCTCACCCCCCTGCGGCGACCGCCTCGGCGGCCCCGGCGATCCGGCCCCGACCACCCCGGTGGCGGCCGCCCCCCGCTCCCACGCGGACCCGCTTCCTGCTCTGCCCGCGCCCCTGCCGCGGAGCGCTCAGCCCGCAAGAGCCCTTCCCGGGGCCGCCTGCAGGCGCCCTACGCCCCCGGCCCACGCTCCAGCGCCCCGGGATCGGAGAGCCGGCCTAAGTGGGGGACTGGGGCAGCCGGGGGCCGGGCGGGGGGCGGCATGGGGCGCCGCACGAGGGAGCGCGGGAGGGGCGCGAGCCGGAGCCCCAGCCTCGCCGGGATTGAGGGCAGCGGGCTAAGGGAGGAAACCAGTCCCGAGCCCAGGAGGGGGGAGTTAAAGGAGTGGCGGGGAGGGGGAGAGGCTGGCGGAGGGAAAAGCCGGAGCTGGAGCGCGCGGCGGAGCGGGCGGCGGAGCCCGCAGCCCACGCCCCCCACGCCGCCCTCACCTCGCGCACCTCCCGCCCGCCCCGCCGCCCCGCCCCGGCCGCCCGCGCGGCCCCCCGCGCCCCCTTTGTCCCCGCCGCCCCCCGCAGCGGCCCCGGCGCGGCTCCCCCGCCGGCCCCCGGGCCGCCCGGGCGCCTGGAACCTTCCGCTTTCGGATCCAGAGAGGCGCTCGCCCTCGCCACCCGGAGGAGCCCGGCCCCCGTGGCTCCCGCAGCCTCCTCCTCCAACCCCCCCCCCCCCGCAGCCCGGAGCGCCGCCGCGGCTCCCCGGCAGGTCTGGAGAGAATAGTAATAACCTTGAAGCCTCCGCACTTTGCGAAGTGGGCTGAGTTGGCCGTCACGACTACCTGTGTCGAGTGGGAGGGGCAGAGCTGCAGGCTCCCCATTGCAGGGGGTGGGAAACTGAGGCTGGGGAGGCCCCGTGACTTGCCCAAGGTCACACGGGGAGTCTGGGATAAAGGCGGAAACCTAACCCGGGCCGCCGAACTCCTCCTCCTGGGGTCGGTGTGTGTGCCAGGCTCCTGGGCCCTCTCCTGTTACCTGGGATTGGGTGGAAGGCGAGGCTTGAAGGGGGTAAACTCGGGCCCTTCTTGGACGGCTGTGGGGAGAAGCGGGGCTGGGGGCGGGAAGGGAGTACCTTTCCCCAAACCCACATTCAGCCGGAAGGGCTGTTTCCAATTATCCTGGGGGAAGGGAGGAGGGTTTGCCTTTTTGGGTGTAAGAACCCTCGCTTTCAGCATCTCTGGGCAGAGGTGACATTCCTCCCGCCTCAGCCGTCACAGGCCCCTAGTCCCTTCCCTCTGATGGTGCGGTCCCAAAGCGGATCCCCTGCTGACAGTCTCTTCAGAGCCCCCTTCTCAGGGTCTGGCGAGGGTGGGGGTGGGGAGGAGGCACTGCCTGAAATAACATACTCCCCCAGCCCCCACCCCAGCCCCCAAGCAACCGGATAGATGGAGAAACGGGACCAGGGACAGCTGCCCAGTGGAAGACTCCCGCCCTTGCCCGCACCTAGCATGGAATACGGAATGTGACTTCTGTGGTTCCTCAGCACCTTTACTCTTTCCTATGTGTCCTTGACTCTGGCCACTCAGTCGCCTGCCTCCTGGGGGGAGTCCAGGGGAGAGGCGGGTGCTCCTGCTCCCCTTCCCCCAGAGCTGAGTAATGGTCCCTCTGCCGTTGGAGGGTGGTAAACAGTGTCGAGCGCGAGTGAGCGGGTGGCTTGTCTGTCACCGTCTGCACAGTCTCACACAGTCACACCCAACAGTCTGACACACGGCTCCTGCCACTCCTGCTCAGCCACGCTCACCCTGACCCCTGTCGCCCCCACCTTGGGACTGAGATTTCAAACAGGTTTCCCCCCCCTTCAGTTTACCGAGTTGCCTAGCAACCGGCCAGTCAATGGCATGAAGCCCCACCCCCACTCCCTTGACTTCACCACGCCGAGCTCCGCAGCCCCATTGGCTCCTGCCTAGTCCCACCTCTCAGCCCCGGTGTCGGGAGCTACATGCCGCCCCCACCCCGCCTGGACAAGGGAGCCCACTCGCACCCCGCCCCCGGCCCTGTCTCCACCATGTGCTTCCCCAAAAAGACACAAAGACTCCAGCATCATATAAAACCTTTTTATATCAACTCGCTTCCACCGCCCCCTGGCCCTCTGTGCCCCAGTGGGCATCAGCGACCCCGGTATCTGGGGCCCCCCCACACCACCAGAGCTGGAGCTGACATTCAAGGTGGACCTGGCGCATAGAAAGCAGGGGAAGGTCCACCTCCTGCTCCCCTTCGTCCTCACTCTCCGTGGGCTCCGGAAACACACGCTGACCCGAGGCAGTGGCCAGTAATGGCAGGCTGGGGTGCAGGCTGGAGAGAGACGGGCAGGGTCGGTTGGTACCCTGAGAGGGTGCCTGTTCCCTCAACACCTCCCCCCCAACCCAAGCTCCAGGGTCTGTGGCCATGGCATTGACTGACGACCTCACTCCATTGGTGCAGTCCTTCTGGGGCAGAAAACTCAGCACTGGCTCCGGCTTCCCCTCGTGTCCAGCCCCGCCAGTGTCCCACACAGACACCGCCCCGCTGGTGCTGCCGCTCACTAAGAACTGCCCGGTCCTGGGAAGAGAAGCTTGTTGACACCGAGCCCTCCCCCTGGGCAGGGACCCCAGACACCGAGCCCTCCCCCTGGGCAGGGACCCCAGACACCGAGCCCTCCCCCTGGGCAGGGACCCCAGACACCGAGCCCTCCCCCTGGGCAGGGACCCCAGACACCGAGCCCTCCCCCTGGGCAGGGACCCCAGACACCGAGCCCTCCCCCTGGGCAGGGACCCCAGACACCGAGCCCTTCCCCTGGGGCAGGGACCCCAGACACCGAGCCCTCTCCCCTGGGCTGGGACCCCAGACACCGAACCCTCCCCCTGGGGCAGGAACCCCTGACACCGAGCCCTCCCCCTGGGCAGGGACCCCAGACACTGAGCCCTCCCCCTGGGGCAGGGACCCCAGACACTGAGCCCTCCCCCTGGGGCAGGGACCCCAGACACCGAGCCCTCTCCCTGGGGCAGGGACCCCAGACACCGAGCCCTCTCCCCTGGGGCAGGGACCCCAGACACCAAGCCCTCCCCCTGGGGCAGGGACCCCTCACCGCCAGGGGCTGGGACCTATGCCTGGGCTCTGACATCATCCCTGGGGCACTGGGACCCTGGGCAGGAAGGACCAGGTCACTCACGGGTCCAGATCGAAGTAGATGCGCTGATTGGTGGTCACCTCTCGACTCAGGGACCACAGCGGATGGCCAGGCTGCCGGAGATCCCAGCACAGCAGCTCAGCGTCCTGAAGACACAGACCAGGGACCTGGAGCCCATTCGCCCTCCCCCCACGAGGCACCCCTGCTTCCTTCAAGGTCTCCAGACACTCCCCTAGCTTGGCTTAATTTCCTCCCACGTCCAGTCCCCAACACATCCCAGACTGAGCCCCAGCGTCGCCTTCCGTGCCCCCTCTGTGCCATCTCAGGACGTGACCTGTACCTTGCGGGCTCCTGAGAAGAAGCGGTTGCCATCGGGGTGAAAGCAAAGGTGAGTGACGCCTCCTTGGTGCCCCGCCAGCAGGGCGAGAGGAGAGCCGCCGTCCAGGGCATACAGGCCCAGGGAGCGCCCATAGGAGCCACAGGCATAGAGCGGCCGGACCGGGCTGAAGGCCATGCAGGAGACGATGCCGCTCTGGCCCTGCTTTTTTGCTAGAAAGGGACGGAACAAAGTCAGGGACAGGGCAATGCCGCTCTGGCCCTGCTTTTTTGCTAGAAAGGGACGGAACAAAGTCAGGGACAGGGCAAGGACGCCGGACATTAACCGGACTCGTCAGAGGTACATCTCTGTCTCTTGTCCCATGTGCGGGGGACCAGAGCCTCTCCTGTCCCGTTGGTCACAAGCAGGCTGAAGATCTCTGATGCTCCCCAGATCCTTCTATCCCCACAAGGGACCTAAATGCTCAAGACTTATTTCTTCCTTCTCAGATCGTTTCTTCTCTAAGGGATGGAAAGCTGAAGGCTTAGAGAAAAATGCAATCAGCCTCACCTCCAATTTCCCAGAGATACTGGGATTTTGGAGATCAAAAAGCATACAGGTGACAGGGAGCGGCTCAGGAGTGAACAGGCCGACCTTGGGAGAGTTTTGCCCCTCCCTGATCTGTCTTCTCTGCCCACTGAGTCCGACCCACCTCCCCTGGGCGGTGCTGAAGATGATGTGACAGGGGGGTCCCCTGGCTCACGCAAGGCCCCTCTGTGCAAGGCCCCTCTGTATGTGGCAGCGTCCTGCCTCCTCCCTCGGGAGGCACACATGCTCACCAAACGTGGCCCTGACCTCGCAGTCGCGGCCAGGCCGGGCCGTGGAGAAGACGCGCACGGTCCTGTTGAATCCACAGAAGAGCTGGGCGCCGTCCGGGGAGAAGCAGAGCGAGTGGGCCGCCACCAGCTCGTCCTACGGGCAGGAAAGCAGCGCACACGGGCGTGCTGTGGTCTCGGGCCGGCGCCAGGGAGGGAGCAGGGCGAGGCCGAGCCCTGGGAGCCGGCGGGGAAGCCCCTACCAAGTGGTTGTAGGCTCGAAAGGATGCCCGGAGCTGTCCGGTGAACGCGTCCCAGATGTGAATGGGGTTCTCCCGGCTGCTGCTGGCCACGCTGAGAGAGACACGGACACGGAGGCCGCGGGGCTGTCAAAGGAAGGGGAGGAAGCCAGCTGGCCGGCCCTCTGAGCCTGCGTGGAAGGGCGCGCCGAGACCCCGGGCAGTCCCTCGCTCTCTCCCAGTACAGGATCCCCTTGAAGCCTGGAGGGGGGGCGCTGAGAGGGGAGGCAAAGGACATGGCTTACTAGGATGTGTCGGGCTCGCTTGAAGACATCAGAGAGTACCAGCAGTAGTCATAGATGGTGTCGCCTTCCGCCATTCGAAGGACAGGGGCCTGGATAGACATGCAGGAGTGCCTGGGTCACCGGCAGGAAAAGGAGGCAGCTCGTGCATCCAGCAGTTTTAAGACAGAGGAGGACTGTCTGCCGGCACTCAACCAGAGGAGAAGACAGATGGTGTTAATACGAAGAACAGATCCCTGATCTCAACATTCAAGGATCAGCTCGGAGTGTGAGGTCAGATTGCTCCTTTTGCTTTTTAAACACTTAAGAAGAAACAAGCAAGGGGCGCCTGGGGGGCTCAGTTGGTTGAGCCTGCGTCTGACCTTGGCTCAGGTCATGATCTCCCGGTTCATGAGTTCGAGTCCCGCATCAGGCTCTGTGCTGTCAGCGGGGAGCCTGCTTTGGATCCTCTGTTCCCCCGCCCCAGCCCCTCACCTGCTTGTGCTCTCTGTCTCTCTCCAGAAGTAAACTTTATTTTTAATTTTTTTTTTGAGAGAGAGAGGGGATGAGTGAGGGGCAGAGAGAGAGGGGGAGAAGAGAGAGAGAAGCAGGGCTCATGGTCACCCAAAATGGAGCTCAAACTCACAAGCCATGAGATGGTAACCTGAGCCGAAGTTGGATGCTTAACCGATCGAGCCACCCAAGTGCCCCAGAATACACACCCGTAAAAAAAATAAAATACCCCCCCCCCAGAAACCATGAACCAGCCATTGATAGGAATATTTACTGAGCACCTACTGGACACCATTAGATCCTTGAAAAACTTATTAAGCAGTTCAAACATGCGAAGAAGTATATTTAAAAACTCCTGTGTCTCCCTCGCCCAGCTTAAAAAAGAAAATACAAATCTAACTCAGTTAAAACTTCTTCCTAAGGACACCCTCCCTCAAAGGTATCCGCGCATTTCTGCAGAAACATGTTCATACAAAAAACACCCAGAGGACTTTTACCATCGTCTTGCACGCCCTTACATTTAATACCAACTGTATCAGGCGCCAGAGCACATGCGTTCCTTTGAGACCAGGGAACAATAAAGGGCTAAGCTAGGGCGCCTGGGGGTGGGGTGGCTCAGTCGGTTGGGCATCCGACTTCTGCTCAGGTCATGATCTCACAGTTTGGAAGTGTGAGCCCCACGTTGGGCTCTGTGCTGACAGCTGGGAGCCTGGAGCTGCTTCGGGGTCTGTGTCTCCCTCTCTCTCTCTGCCCCTCCCCTGCTTATGCTCTGTTTCTCTCTCAAAAATAAACATTAAAATAAATTTTTTTAGGGGTGTCTGGGTGGCTCAGTCAGTTAAGCTGCTGACTTCAGCTCAGGTCATGATCTTGGGGTTTGTGAGTTCGAGCCCCATGTCGGGTTCTGTGCTGACAGCTCAGAGCCCGGAGCCTGCTTCAGATTCTGTGTCTCCTTCTCTCTCTACCTTTCCCCTGCTCACGCTCTCTCAAAAATAAAATTAAAAAATAAATAAATAAAATAAAATAATTTTTTTTAAAGGCTGTGAAGGAGAATTTCCCTGGAGTGCAAGTCTGCGTCTCCCTCGTGACCGCGGAGGTCAGACACTCATCTATGCTCATCAGCCGCGTAAGTACAGCTTTCCGTAGTCTCCGCTGGCTTTTCTAAGTCACTGGCTTTTCCTTACTGATCAGAAGGGAGTCTTTCAATCATCTGGGTATCAGCCCTTGTCTGCGACCCGCTGGGCGCACCCAGGACCTGAGTCTCCACCTGCGTCAGGCCGCCTGGCACGACACTCCACTCGCGCGTCCCCAGGGGTCTCACACTCAGCCTGTGACGGACCCAGCTTCCGCCTCCTCCAAACCAGCTCCACCCCCAGCTCCACATCCAAATTATCCAGAGTCAGATCTGAGCCCTGAGCCACAGCCTTGACCTCTCCAACCCCGCACCCCCTTTCCATGCTTGGTCCAGCCCACGCGAGACCCAGGGACGGGTCTCAATCGTGCCAACCCCTCCGCCCAGGGGTTCTCCGAACGTGTCCACGCCATTTCATTCCCATGCAAAGCCACCTGCACTTCTGCTAGCCTGCGAGCTGTCCTGTCCTCCCAGCAGGGCTGCACCCCGCGACCACAAGGTTGTTAGGCTGGGATCCGTTCGGTGTCGCCTTAAACCATTCAGAGTCCGCATAACCCTCAGTACAGATCCCAATCTCCTGACCGGGGTCCACCCCCGACCCACCTCTCTGGTTCATCCCTCCGTACTCACCCCTTTCGAATCTCTACATCCCACCGTTGGACTCCCAGCTCCCAGAAGGTGCCAGCAGACCGTACTCCGACCTACAGGCCTTCACGCACACCAGCGTCCAGGTCTGGAACGCTCTTCCTCTGCCTCCCTCGACAATTCCTCCTGGCTGAACGCTAATCATGCTTCCGGTCTCTTAGATGCTTCTTCCCCTGCGAAGCCTGCCCTGCCCCCCCCCGCCCCCCGTGGCGGAGCAAGGTGCCCGCTCCCCGCTCCTACAGGCCCCTGCTCCTCGCCCCACATCAGACCCACCAGAGGAGGCAACAACCACACGTGTGCGGCTCCCGGCGGCGCCCTGACACCTAGGGCGTCGGCAGCAGTCAGTGAGAAATGTCCTGGTGAGCACAGACAAAAGACGGTTCCAGTAACAAGGGGCCCCCAACAGTAAGACCTGACGTAAAGCAGGGACCGCAGAGTGGAGAGAAGCAAATGCATCACAGATAAGGGGGACTCGGTAGGATCTAGCAATTAATTGGAAATGGGGGGGAGGTCAGGGAAAAGGAAAGTATGAGACCAGGCTTCTGGTTTGCACACCTGAGGTCACCAAGATGGTGGAAAGACTCGGGGTGCACAGGACAGCCGCGAGGTGCCCATGTCCCTGGTGAACGACGGAGAACCAGACAGCAGAAGCCGCAAAGGAAACATTTTCACAAAGAGAGAGCGCAGGCGTCTGGAGGTGGCATGTGGGGATGAGGACAGCCCCCCTCCAAACTTGAGGTATGCCGGCTGCCCCCACCCCAGTAGGGCTGCAGGGAGCCAAGGCCTCGGGCAAGGGCCCCAGGGCAGGGACGGAACTCAGGGCCCAGGCTGGGGAGTTAGGAGCAGGAGCTCCCGAAAGCTCTGTGAAAAGTCACAGAAGTTCGGAGAAGAGGAATCAAGAAACCAGGCTGGGGAGAAGAAACAGGTGTACGGAGGGGCGCCTGGGGGCTCAGTCCGCTAAGCGTCTGGTTTCGGCTCATGACCTCACGGTCTGTGGGTCCGAGCCCCGCGTCCGGCTCTGTGCTGACAGCTCGGAGCCTGGAGCCTGCTTCCGATTCTGGGTCTCTTTCTCTCTCTGCCCCTCCCCGACTCACACTCTGTCTCTCCAAAATAAACAAACATTAAAAATAAAAAAAGGAGAAACAGATGTATGGAAGTACTCAAAAGTGGCCACCCCACCCCCGCACCCACACGAGCTGTATCCATTTCCAGATCCTGAACGTGCAGACACACTAAGTGCAATTATCTGATGCGCGCGGTTGTGGCAGAACCGCTACGCTCGCACCGCCAACAGCAGTTTAAAAGAAGAAAAAAGGCAGAAGAGCTTTTGAAGGCGAACTGGATCTCCGTCTCACAAGACGTAAAACAAATATTGATACTCCTGACCTAGAGTACGTCTTCCTCGTCAAATTTCTCTTATGAAAAGAATCTCCATCAAAACACATGAAGATGTTCGCCGAGTAATTCAGGACACAAAAATCCTGGAAACAACCCCAGTGTTGGGACAGGGGAACAGGTAAGAAGCCATCAACCACAGGCACTCAGTGTAGCCTCAGATGTCATTAAATATGATACCTATGGAGACTGGAGACCCCACGGAAATCGCTTAGAACACGACTGTTAAAAATAAAAAAGCAGCAGACAAAACCATCTACTAGCAGAACACAGCCACGCAAAAAGCCTCCACACTCTACAGAGCTTGGGAAGTAAGGGGGAAATTTAAAGGGCTGAATTTTGTAGAGCGGTAGCTAATGACGGCTTTTCTCTTTTTTAACATTCCTGTTTTCTTTTTTTTCCAAATCTTTTCACTTCCACAAACTCCAGCTTCTCTGCATTGTTTAAAAAAACATTTATTGGGGCGCCCGGGTGGCTCAGTTAAGCCTCCGACTTCAGCTCAGGTCAGATCTCGCGTTCGTGGGTTCGAGCCCCACGTCAGGCTCTGTGCTAACAGCTAGCTCAGAGCCTGGAGCCTGCTTCCGGTTCTGTGTCTCCCTCTCTCTGCCCCTCCCCCTCTCACGCTCTGTCTCTCTCTGTATCAAAAATAATTAAAACATTAAGAAAATTTTTTACAAACCATTTATTTATTTTGAGAGACAGAGAGAGAGAGAGAAAGGGGGGAAAAGAGAGGAGAGACTCCCACGCAGGCTCCATGCAGTCAATGCAGAGCCTGACTCGAGGCTCCATCCCGTGAACCATGATATCATGACCTGAGCCGAAATCAAGAGTCGGATGCTCAAGGCAAACAAAGCAAACACGAACTATTGGGACCTCGTCAAAATAAAGCGCTTCTGTACAGCGAAGGAAACAAGAGCAAAACTGAGAGGCAGCCAATGGAAGGGGAGAAGATATCTGCAAACAACATACCAGACAGAGGGCTAGTATCCAAAACTATCAAGAACTCACCAAACGCAACACCCAAAAAACAAATAATCCAGTGAAGAAAAGGGCAAACAGAGGAACAGACACTTCTCCAAGGAAGACATCCAGATGGCCAACCGACACATGAAAAAAATGCTCAACGTCACTCATCGCTGGGGAAATACAAATCAAAACCACACCGAGATACGACCTCACCCGCCAGAACGGCTAACGTGAACAACTCAGGCAGCAAAGATGTTGGCGAGGGTGCGGAGAAGGAGGATCTCTTTCGCACGGCCGGTGGGGATGCAAACTGGGGCGGCCATTCTGGAAAAAGTGCGGAGGTTCCTCAAAAAATTAAAAATGGAACTACCCTATGACCCAGCAATTGTGCTACTAGGTATTTATCCAAGGGATACAGGTGTGCGGGTTCAAAGGAGCACATGCACCCCGATGTTCACAGCAGCGCCATCAACAATAGCCAAAGTGTGGCAAGGGCCCAAATGTCCATCGACGGAGGAATGGATAAAGACGATGTGGTGCGTATACACAATGGAGTATTACTGGGAAATCAAAAAGAATGAAACCTTGCCGTTTGCAACTACGCGGCTGGAACTAAAGGATATTACGCTCAGAGAAATTAGTCAGTCGGAGAAAGACAAATACTGTAGGACTTCACTCATACAAGGGCTTTAAAATACAAAATAGATGAGCATAAGGGAAGGGAAGCAAAAATAATGTAAAAACACGGGGGGAGGGGCAGGATAAAACATAAGAGACTCCTGAGTACAGAGAACGAGCAGAGGGCTGATGGTGTGGACCCTGTTTGGGCTTTTTCTCTCCTTCTCCCTGCCCCTTCCCTACTTGTGCATGCCCGTGCTCTCTCTCTCTCAAAACAAGTAAGTAAACTTAAGATAAACAAATGAATAAAGCGGTCTCTTCTGGTTACTTCCTCCTCGTTCTATTTCTTTCTTTCACACCACTTCAACACGCCCACCATTCTTTGATGGAAAACACACACTCTCGATTAAAGAAGGGACAAGCACTGCCTTAAATATCTTCCCGTCCGGGATAGAATGTGCTATCCGAGAACGTTTGTGAAGAAACATTCTGTTTGCGAAGAGGAAAACGCGTGGACTCTACTCTCTCTGTCTATGCAAAGGACTGAAACGTGCCGCGTCCAGAGCGGCCAGAGGCGGCCCCCACCCTTACCATTTCTGCATATCCCAGCTCTTCCCCCTCATTGTACAGCTCGGGGGGCAGGTTATAAATCCGCAGGATGTTATCAGCGCTGTTGGTCAAGATGCAGGAACCGTCAGGGGCCCTAGAAATGGGAAAGAGCCAGAAAGCTGGACAGGGCTCCATTTTCCAGGTGCCGGGCTCTCTCTGGGGTGGGTAAGCGCCCCGAGAACTTGAGAAAAGCAGAAGATACGTAATTCTAGATGAAATTTAAACTCAACCCAAGAGGAACTCTTACTTTCTCCCCAACCCCCCCCTTGATGGACCCTTCTCCAAGATAACTGGAGGTCTTTTTATGGTAAAAACCCCGGGCATGGATATCCCCCGCCCCATTACCCTTACTTACCACTTACAGCCCTTCAAGAAGTTCTCGGGTTGGGCGCTAAACTCTGACCAGGAACCACTGAGAAATCGAGGTAGCTGGAAGAAGCTGTAGTTCCAGGTGCTGGAAAGAAAATGGGGGGACAACGAGGCAAGGAGGAAATGAGCCTGGAGAAGTGCGGCGGAAGACCCGCGGGGAAGAGGATATAGTACACACGTCCACGCCATCTCCCGCTCCCAACCCCCGCGGACCCCTGCGTCCACGCCGTCTCCCCTTACCTGAATCCCTCATCCTCCGGAGGGGCTTCCTCGGACACCCCTGCCGCGGCCTCTCCGGGCCCCAACTCCGGCCTGTCCGTCTCTTCTGCAGGAGGGCTCACATTCTCAGAACGTTCTGGCTCCTCGACTCGAGGGCTCAGCTCCCGAGGACTTCCGAACCCCGTTTCCAGGGGAGCGGAGGCAGAAGCCGAGACTTCCTCGCCCCCTTCCTGGGAACCAGCTGCACCGGCCGTGGGATCCGGGGACAAGCCGGGCGGCGGCTCGTCCCCATCGGCCGGCAGTGGCATCAGTTCAGGGTCCGGGTTTTTATCCGTCAGGGAAGCCTGAGGAGAGAGGCTGGCCGGGGCGGGGGCCGGGTCCGGAGCTAACAGGGGCGCCTCCGACGTGCTCATGCTGCCGGGGACGCGCGGCCACACACCCCTCGGCCGGGCAACCCTCGCCCTGCGGGCCACCAGCCGCCCTGCCTCAGGGTTCGCCCGGCTCCGGATGCCGAACTGGAGCACCCACCTGCGCCTGCCCCCTTCCTCCGGGAGCGGGCGGAAGACCCCGGGAAGGCGAGGCGGACGCGGGGACAGGAAGGTGGCAAGCGCCGTGTCCCGCAGCCCGCTCGGTCCCTAAGGTCCACGCGCTCTCGCGGGATTTGGCCGCACCTTTCGATTGGCCCTTCGCTCCCGATCGGATTTCGCGGGCGACCCGCGAGAGGGGAGGGGCAGGTACGTAACAGCTCACGAGGACATACCGTACCCATCAAGCCCTGGGGCTCCTGGTGGCTGCTGGGTGTTGTAGTCCGAAAGCTTCCGCCTCGGCTGGAAGGGCCTGAGCTCCCCCTGCCGTCTCCCTCGGTCACTCTTAAAGCACCTACTCCCCCTCTCACCGGCAAGAGGGCGCTAGCGCTATACTCGATTTTGTAGGTTTTGATCCTCTTTTGCTTCTCATTCGCCAAATTCCTCACACTTCCGTCTCTTTTCATTCATTCATTAAGTATTTATTATTGATCTCTTCCTTGCTACCCAGTACTGTACTAGCCACTGAGAAATACAACAACGAGTAAGCTAGCAGAACAAGGGCTCTGCCCTCCCTAAGGTTTACGCATCTTTGCAGAAAGCGACAAGGGCTATGAAGGAAATTAAACAAGATGGTGTGATACAGAGTATCTGAAGGAATACATTAGATTGGGATATTAAGGAAGTCCTTCGTAAAAAGGTGGCATTTTAGCTGATGAGAAGACACTATCCAGCTATCTGGGAGAGGGATGGATGACAAGTGGCTTCCTCCCACCTTCGTATTTGACACAGTAGCGGGAGACTTCCAAAATGGTTTCCACCGATTATGCCCTTGCAGCTCTGGCTGGTCCAACTTCCCCACCCCAATGTCAAGTAGCTGCAGCACCAGGACGGCGAGAATCCTGTCTCTCCCTGCCCATCTCTCGCACTCCACTCCCACCTCCTCCCCCACCCCCCGGCGAAGTGCTTGCCCTTACTTGTCATGGCGACTGTCCAGCTTTGTGCCAGGAGCCTCGCGGGGGTTGCTGGGATTGGGATTTTCCCCTCCCATGTGCTCCGTCTGGCGCTAAAAGTTTTGAGCTTCTGAAAAGTCGGAGCCACCATTCTAGGCGCAGGTAGCTGCTGGGCTCCGGGGTCCCCTGGCGTCCAGCCTCGGAGCGTGCTTCCCAGGACGGTGACACGCTCCCCTGAGGTTCGGGTAAGCTCCTGACTGAGCCAGATGAGTCCTCTCTGAGTCACCGGCTCTCGGCTCCGTGTCTTTTCAGCTTGGGAGAATTGTGGGGTTTGGGGATGGGGCATTGGGACTTGGCGATTTGGGGGAATGGACACTAGGCTGGCGGCACCGACATAGGAATGCAATGTTGGGAGGCCTCGGTGTAGATGATAAGGATGTTAGGACCAACCGAACTCAGAGCGGAACAGGAGAGTGGGACGTTCAGCCGGCCTAAGGGGTTCTTCCCCCACTGCACCCCCATCCCAGGTCTGGGTGTGGGGAACCCTGAAATAGGATGCACAAAGCATCAGGATTTGAGAGTTTGGGATCTAGGAATTTGGGAGACTCAGGATCCAAGATTTTAGAATCCACATCATCCTGGTGGAACCTTGGGCTCCATTCCGAAATGATTTTTCGGGGGGTGATCCGGGAAGCCCGAGCTGCTCAGGTCCCATAACTTCCGGACCTTTGTCCTTCCCGGAGTGGTCTTTCCAACCGGTGTCCGGCTCCGCTAGATGGAGCAAATCCAATTAGACTGTCAGTTGTGGAAGTGGGAAGTGCTCAACGAGAGATTTGCCCGCGAAGCTCGGGAGGACCGTCCAGGTCTGAGAGGCCCGCGAGCCCTTATTGTTTGGCTCTACATTTACATTTTGCCACTTGCAGGAGCGCTTCCGGTATCTTTTTCCGGAGCAGCTCACTGTGCACCCCGCGAGAGGGAAGTAGAGAGAAAATGTCATTCAGACTGGCTCCACCAACTTGCGGAGGGAGGCTGCTAGCCCCCTCCCCTACTGTTTTGGGGGTTTTTTCCCCCCTTCCCGAAGTACTTAGCTGCCGCTTTGGCGAAGGAAGGGGTATTTGTTTTGATGCAAACCTCAGTCCCTCCCCCTCTTTGGTGTGCTCCACCCCGTCGCCTGCCATCTGGACGGAGGCTACCATTGCGTGCGAAGGGGGTTTTCAAAAGCGTGCCTAGGGCAAGCCCTGGGTGTTTTCGACCAGGGGTGCGTTTGAGAATTAAATGATGAAAACGCGCGACGATGCGCCGTCCGTCTGTGGCGGAGACACGGTTTCTCCGGCATCCGGCTCGAGCTCAGCCATTCCGATTTCGGACGCAGAGCGAACGTCTTGGGGGCGGAAGGGGCGGGCCTGGAGGGGGCGGGGTCGGCCGATCCAAGCGGACGGAGGGCCCGCCTCCCGCTTGTCAGTCACTGGGGGCGCGGGGTGGCCAGCCTGTGCTCGCAGTCCGCGCACCTGCTGCGGACACTGCGCGCGGTGCTTGCGTGCTGCTTGTTCCGGAATTGAGGTAGCTTTTACGCCTACTGCAATTAGAGGAGTCGCGGCAACTAACCGCCGCGTAAAGGCCGTCAAAATAACCCGTTTTCATCGCCCCCGAGAAGGTGGACGTGCCTCTCTTCTTTAGTCAATCTCTGACCCTCATCTTGGGGTTCTGTCACCAGCTTTTGCCCGTTGGAGAACGTCCTATAAATGGAATCACACAGTTGGCACTCCTTTGTGTGGGCTTCTTGCCTGCAGCGTTAAGGCCTGTGACATTCATCCGTGTTCCTACGTGTATCAGCCTTTTATCAATGCTTTGATGCTTTGTATCTAGCCTACTGCATTGGATGAATAAACGATGGATTGTTTAGCCATTCTCCTTATGATGACCATTTGAGCTGTTTCCCGTTTGGGGTCATTTTGAATAAAGCTGCTTTTAATATTCTTGTACAATATTTTTTTTTCCTGGATGACTACCTAGGAGCGGAATTGCTCGGTAAGAGACCAGATCTAAACTTGCAAATTCCAATATATAGTTCACAGTGGTTGTACCGCTTTGCCTTCCCACCAGCAAGATCTGTCCCCGCCACTTGTGTGTGGTTTGTCAGTCTTTCTATTGTGTACATCATTGTGGTGTTAATTTGTGGTTCTCTTCACTGTGATCCATTTCCACCTGCTTGTCGGCCATTCCTATGTCGTAAGGGAGGTGACTCTTCAGATCTTTCTATTTAAGTTGGTTTATGTGCTTTGGTTTATGTGCTTTTTTAAAATTGTGTTCAGTTGCAGACAGTTCTTCGAATATCCTGGATAGGACTCTTGGCAAGTGTTTTCTCCTGTGTTTGACCTGTTGCTTGCCTATTTGTTGAAGAGGAGCAGCAGAAAATTCATCTTTCATCTTTCAAATGTTTTTTCGTGACCCTTTAGAAAAGTCTTTGCTGACCCTTAGGTCATGAGATACTCTAGGGTATTTTCTCCTAGAACCTTTATGGTTCTATGAGTCCTTGTTAAATAACTAACTAATTTTAAAATAGTTTCTATCATGATGAGAGATAGGGTCAAGATTCTGTTTTTATTTTTGGTGTTTCCTACATGGATACCCAGTTCTTCTAGCTCCTAACAGTCTTCCTTACCCCAGTAAATTGCTTTTAATTGGAGTGTTTGGCCCATTTAAATGTAATGCAATTATTGTAAGATTTGGTTTTAAGTCTACCATCTCAGGCTATTTTCTATTCTATCTCTACTTTGTTCTTCTCCAATATTTAAGGAAGAAACAGTACCAATCTTACACAAACTCTTTAAGAATAGAGAAGAGGTAACATTTCCAAACTAATTTTATGATAATCCTCAGAATCCTGATACGAAAACCGCATAGGGACATTGCAAGAAAAGAACATTTAGACCAGTATTCCCACTAGCACATATATATGTAAAGATGTGACCAAGTTTAGCAAATCAAATCTGCTAATATATAAAAATGATAAATACATCCTGACCAAGTGGAGCTGATCTCTTGACTGCAATGATAATTAACATGCAAAAAACCAATCGGTGTAATTTGCCACATAAACAGATTGAAGGATAAAAATCCTATGATGATTTCAACAGATGCATGAAAAAGAGTTGACATTCTGCAATACCTATTCGTGATTTAAAAAGAAAAGAAAAGACAACCTCCCAGCAAACCAGAACGAGGAAAACTTCCTTGGTCTATTAAAGGGCACCCCCAATCAAATTACCATTGATACATAATAGTGACAGAGCAGATGCTTGTCCTCTAAGATCAGGAGCTAGAAAAGGATTGGACTCTCACCCTTCAACATTATGCTGAAGGTGTTAACCAGGCTAATAGAAAATCCATTGAAAAACTATCATGAAGGGCACCGACTGGGTGGCTCAGTCAGTAGAGCATGCAGCCCTTGATCTCGGGTTTGTAAGTTCAAGCCCCACATTGGATGTAGAGATTACTTAAACAATAAAATCTTTAAAAAAGAAAAACCATGACTGATAAGTGATTATAGCATGGTCACAAGTTTCAAAGGTAATATACATAAGTTATATTTTTATATAATAGCAACCATTGAATGTGAAGTTACAAAAACAATGCCACTTATAATAACATCCCAAAACATGACATCCTGGGGGTAAATGGATGGACAAGAGTTCTATATTGAAAACTACAAAATATTGCTGAAAGAATTTAAGAAAGATTTAAATAACGGGAGTACCATGTTCATGGATGGAACGCTCAGTAGTGTTGAGATGTCAGCACTCTCCAAAATGATTTAATTCAATCCCCTTCAAAACCCTAGCAGGTTCATTTGTAGAAACTGATAAGCTGATTCCAAAATGGAAGTGTAGAACCAAGTTGGAGGTCTTAAACTACCTGGCTTCAAGATTACTGTAAAGCTACTGTCGGACCACAATCATGAACAGAACAGAGCCCAGGAAAAGACACATATAAGTGTGCTCAAATGGTTCTCTACAAAGGCCCCAAAATGAATCCGTGGGGAAAGGAAGGTCTGAACAAATGGTGTCGTATAACTGTTAGAAGGAAACATGGCAAAGTATCTTAGGCTTGATCGGGCTAGGTTACACTCTTGTATCAAAATATGTCCAATTTTGTTATCTACATGGTAAGATTGTGCATTTCAATTTATGTAGATTTTTACCTCAAAAGCATCTGTGGGCTTCTAGGGAGCACCTAGACATATGTGTGTTTGAAAATCAGTTTATTTTTTTGAGACAGTGCAAGTAGGGGAGGGGCAGAGAGGAAAGGACAGAGGGTCCGAGGCGGGCTCTGCAGAACTGTGAGATCCCATAAGCATACATATCCCCCTCTCTCTGAGACCATCACTATCCTATCAAAACTATCAGAGCTCACCAACAGGTCATTAGTAGTTAAACTTGGGGGACGTCAAAAGATGCACTTGGCTTTTCAACAGCACAGGAGCTTGGCGCCCCTAACCCGCACACTTTGTTCAAGGGTCAACTGTAGTCTTTGTATTTTTAATTTGCTTTACTGTTTGGCTCTCCCGCGCCCCCCCACGTACATTTTTTTTAAATATTTCTTTATTTTTGAGAGAGAGAAAGAGAGAGAGAGAGAGAGAGAGAGAGAGAGAGCGCGACACAGAATCCAAAGCAGGCTCCAGGCTCTGTGTTGACAGCTCAGAGCCAGGCTTGAACTCACCAAGGCATGAGACTGTGACCTGAGCCGAAGAAGTCGGACGTTCACCTGACTGAACCTCCCAGGTTCATGTTTTCTGAGCTATATCTAGTTACACATATACAAATAAATTCATTTCCTTAAATTGCTGTAGTAAATTTCTCTTGTGAGGATACCTCTGTTTCATTTAGCTACTTCCTACTGATAGATAGTAATGTTTCTTACCACCTGCCATCTGGGAACCACACTGACATGAATATTTTTGCACAAGCCTCCTGCTGCAAAAGTAGTAAGGTGTTCCATTTTACCAGACGCTGCCCTTATTACTTTCCAGAATCCTCTCCGCCCCCCTACCCCCCGCCCAATCAAATAGCTTTCAGCCAAAACAGATTTTTTTTTTTTTTTTTTTTGACATGAGGATGAAGCTCTGGGTGGGGGGAGCATAATTATTTAGAGCTTGGTTGTGGCTGTGGACAGCCCAGGTTCAAATCCCCGGCCCTAAGCCTGGGTAAGTGACTTAATTGCTTTAACCTCGGGTCCCCTCAGCTGATGATACCTACCTTACTGGCTTCTTGAGATGATTAAGGAGATAAGCCACCGAAAGCAGTGGGCCCCTGTGGGGATTGTAAACAGCACCCACTGTTAGGATGGGAGTGGGTGGGCCTGGCAGTGGAGTCCCCGCTGAGTTTATGGCCTTTCCACCAGGGACATCTATGTGAGTCCTGCCTCCCGAGCCATTTGGAAAGTCTGGTTCACCTTCCTACCATTGAGTTTAATGGCCCTTGGTGCTCTTTTTTTTTTTTTTTAATGTTAATTTATTTTTGAAAGAGAAAGATAGAGAGGGAGACACAGAATCCGAGCAGGCTCCAGGCTCTGAGCTGTCGGCACAAAGCCCGACGCGGGGCTCGAACTCACGGACCCTGAGATCATGACCTGAGCCGAAGTCGGACGCTCAATGATGGAGCCTCCCAGGCACCCCTTGATGATCTTATCTGTGGGAATTACCTGCTCTGAAAGGATTTCCTACTGATTGTGTCTTTTTGAGAAACATTGAGAATTTAGTTGCTGCCCAGGACCTAGAGAGGGAGACTCCTGTGTCTGTGGGGCTGTCTCCCTCGCAGTGGGATCGAGTCTTGGACTTAACCATTCCTGGACAACTCATTGTGGCACATTTATCGAACCGCTCCCCTAGGGAGGTGAACTAGCATTAACTGGGACAATCCTACCAAAGCCCCACCCATTCCTAATTACGGAGTTCTCCCTTTAAAATAATATAGAATAAGTAAAAGGGAATAATCCTACAAACAAACACGGTGGTTGAGCTCTCTTCTCAGCCCCTTCGATCATCCGTAATAAGCAAGGTGCAATTTTAGAGCAAAAGGCACTAAGGCTCAGAGAGGTTAATTCACCTGCCCAAATTCTGCAAAGATTAGGTGGTGAGCCGGGGATGCAGGCCAGCCTGACCACCTCCAGAGCCCATGCTCTGTCCGCTGCAGCTGCTCACATTTCCTGGCCCTGGGTGCTTGTTCCTACACACGCAAAAACAGGCAAAACTCGGTGCTTGTACGCGAGGAAGCCAAAAGGCTGGCCTGTTAAGATAGGCAAAGTCACCCAGCAAGTGTAACTAACAATACAATGTCAAACCGACGGTTTCTGACTTCTAACCCCCGCTCCGTTCTCTTGAGCTACCTTCCATGAAGTCTCAAAGTTCTCTGGATCATTGATGGGGGTGGGGGAGGTCCTGGTCCTTCCCTACAAAGCAAACGTTTGGGATCACTCCCCTTGGCTCCCTCTCTTGCCTTCTTCCATGCACAGGCATAGTCCACACCTTGTCGGCCGTCGCCCCTGTGATGAGTAGCCCTTTGCCAGCCTCTTAATTGAAGGACTTTTGTCAGCCAAAATCTGCACCTTCAGCCTTAACTGATTGCAGAGGAGGGCTCTGCAGAGTCGTCTGTGACGGAGCAAGCCTCTTACTCCTAGATGTCTGAACAGTCATTTAAGAGAAAAATTTTTTAAGTTTATTAGGGTTGTTTGTTTTTTTTAATTTTTGAGAGACAGAGACAGTGTGAGCAGGAGAGGGTCAGAGAGAGAGGGAGACACAGAATCTGAAGCTGGCTCCAGGTGCCAGGTTCTGAGTTAGCAGTCAGCACAGAGCCCAACGCAGGGCTCGAACCCACGAGTGGTGTTATGATGACCTGAGCTGAAGCCGGACGCTTAACCCACTGAGCCAGCCAGGCGCCCCTAGTTTATTAGTTTTTGAGAGAGAGGGAGACACAGAATCTGAAGCTGGCTCCAGACTCCGAGCTGTCAGCACAAAGCCTGATGCAGGGCTTGAACTCACGAACCATGAGATCATGGCCTTGAGCCGGAGTTGGACACTCAACCGATTGAGCCACCCAGGCGCCCCAGAACGGTCATTTTCAATTAAAAAAAAAAAAAAAAGCTCATCCATTCACCTGTGTGTCTGGCGTGCCCTTCACTTCACCTCTCTCTGGGACTCACCTGTCAGGTGACCGAGGCAAATGAGATAACTCGCAGGAAAGGATTTCGCAAACCGAACACACAAGAAAGCACGCCCTGGACCCCATGCCGGTGGAGGTCAAGGTCAAGGTCAAGGGAGATTATAATGGAGAAAGCTGCTTGGGGCGAGGGTGGGCGGGGATGGGTTTGTCAGGGCCCTACGACACACACACACACACAAGGAGGGCAATGAACCTGGACCCACGGGCGCAGCAGGTGTGTTTTCTCACAAAGCTGATAACAAAGGTGGAGTCGGGAAAGATGTCACAGATGGTGGCAGTGCCTTGGCCAGGACAGGGACCACCCCCCTGAACTGCAAGTACGGTTGAGCACAGCTGATTTCGTGCCTGCCCTGAGGAAGTTTCTATCCCCCCTGAGGCAACAGCTGAAATGAATAAGAAAAGGTGTCTGATAGTTGCTGGAATGAAAATCAGAAAACAGAGTGTAGCCCGAGGTCTTGCTGTGGGTAAACATCCCTGAGAGGCAGTTACGGAAGCTTTGAGCTGGGGGCGCCTGGGTGGCTCAGTCCTCAAGTGTCCTACCTCTAGTCAGGTCATGACCTCACAGTTCCCGGCTCATGAGTTCGAGACCCTCTTCGAGTTCTGTGCTCACAGCTCAGAGCCTGAAGCCTCCTTCAGATGCTGTCTCTCTCTCTCTCTCTCTGCCCCTCCCTTGCTTGTGCTCTGTCCGTCTGTCCTTCAAAAATAAGTAAACACTAAGAAAAAAAAAGGCTTTCTGACAGTCACCTCATCCTTCTTACCAGGAAAGAGGGCAGAAGTAGGGCGCCCTTTCAGGAGGCTTGTGGGTTCAGTGGTGGGGAGGTTGGGATTTCGTGTCTGATGACCTTTGCATCTAGAGGATGTGTGTGATGGGCTGGCAAAGGGCCGGGGGACCCCGGGGTTGGGGGTGTCTCACACCGGACCCTCGCTCTTCCCTCCACAGCGGCCACGCTGCCCTGCCAGGAGCCAGGATGCAGGAGCCGCCACTGGAACTCAATGTCGAGCCCCCTCTGAGCCAGGAGACATTTTCAGAATTGTGGAACCTGTAAGTGGGGGGCGGGGCAGGCTCCCTGCCAGCCTCCAGGGACCCCCCCTTCCCCAGTCATACCCCCCATCCCATGCCTAGCCCCCTAGTAGAGCCTGTAGAAAACAAAACCGAGCACTGACTGATATTCTGCTCTTGTCCTCCAGACTCCCGGAAAACAATGTTCTGGTAAGGACTGGAGGTGGGGAGGTGGGGGGCTTGGGGGTGCTATGGGAACAGGGGCTGGAGACCTGGCCCTCCAACTCCTGCCTTTCCCACCTGCAGTCCGCAGAGCTGTCCTCGGGGGTGAATGAGCTGCCACTCTCCGATGTCGCGCACTGGCTGGACGAAGCTCCGGATGATGCTTCTAGAATGTCCGCGGCTCCGGCGCCAGCAGCCCCGGCCGCAACCACCCCTGCGCCAGCCGTCTCGTGGCCCCTGTCATCCTTCGTCCCTTCCCAGAAGACCTACCCGGGCGCCTATGGTTTCCATTTAGGGTTCCTGCAGTCCGGGACAGCCAAGTCTGTTACTTGCACGGTCAGTGGCCCTATGGGGCTGGTTTCCCTGGGGAGGTTCCGTGCCTGCGCATCGCCCGCCCCCCTGGCTTTCTCTGTTCAGAACTTTGGGATTCCTCCTCAGTTCAGTCTTCCTACATTTCACCTATTCCGTTTACTCTGCGACCTTTGGCCTTGCCTCTGTCCCAAAGTTAACATTTCCCCTTTGACCTTGGGCTCTGGTCCTTGTCCATCCTATTCTAGTTGGCGTCTCTCAGGAGCCCATGGAACTTCTCTTCTTTTTTTCTTAACTCATGCATTTCTTGGCTTTTGCAAGTAAGCTTCTGGGATGCAGAGCCCACCCCCGCCACCAGGAGCCCCTTTCCGGCATAGCACTTGGCTTCCGTGTATTTAAACAGTGTCTGTCCATTTGACACCCACGGGCACTCGACCCCTGACTATCTGTCCCTTCTCCTTCCCTTTCAGTACTCCCCTTGCCTCAACAAGCTGTTTTGCCAGCTGGCGAAGACCTGCCCCGTGCAGCTGTGGGTCAGCTCCCCACCCCCACCGGGAACCTGTGTTCGCGCCATGGCCATTTATAAAAAGTCAGAGTTCATGACCGAGGTCGTGAGGCGCTGCCCCCACCACGAGCGCTGCCCAGACAGTAGCGATGGTGAGCCGCCGTGGGGGAGGGGGGAGCGGGGGGCGCTACAGGCAGGGCAGGGCTGGTGCCCGCACGCCCCTCACTCCTCCCTGACTGCCCTCAGGTCTGGCGCCCCCCCAGCATCTCATCCGAGTGGAAGGAAACTTGCACGCCAAGTACTTGGATGACAGAAACACTTTCCGACATAGCGTGGTGGTGCCCTACGAGCCGCCTGAGGTCTGCTTTGCCATCTGGGGTCTGGGGGGGAGGGGTTTGTCAAGGGCCATCCAGCTCGGAGATGGGGGGAGGGCTTTCTCCTTATTCAGCCTCCCCGCAGCCCGTGTGGTGTGCAGAGCCCGCCCGCTTATCCCTGCTGCAGAGCTGAGGAGCCGAGCCCGCGCGTGCCTCG
Organism: Mungos mungo; assembly: GCA_004023785.1. Taxonomy (NCBI): domain Eukaryota; kingdom Metazoa; phylum Chordata; class Mammalia; order Carnivora; family Herpestidae; genus Mungos; species Mungos mungo. Next base: position 34,066 of record PISW01010056.1, read on the forward strand.
GGCCTGCCCCGGGCCGGCGGCCTCACCCGGCCCTCCCTTGTCTCCCAGGTCGGCTCTGACTGCACCACCATCCACTACAACTTCATGTGTAACAGCTCCTGCATGGGGGGCATGAACCGGCGGCCCATCATCACCATCATCACCCTGGAAGACTCCAAGTAGGGACCCGCACGCCACCTGCCCCAGGCCGCGTTCTCCCATGCTACCGCCCGTCCCTCCCACTCATTCCCTTCCTCGCGCATGGAATGCCCTCCGCTGTCCTCCGCCAAGTTTTCTTTTCTTGCTTTGGGACCTTCTCTTACCTGTGGCTTCTCAGTACTCCTGAGGCTTAGGCTCCACATGGGATGAGGGAGGTTGGGGTCGGGGAGAGCCCACCTTCCTCACTGTCTCCTGCCTCTGTCTTCTCACCTGGGTAGTGGTAAGCTGCTGGGACGGAGCAGCTTCGAGGTACGAGTTTGCGCCTGTCCTGGGAGAGACCGTCGCACTGAGGAGGAAAATTTCCGCAAGAAGGGGGAGCCTTGCCCTGAGCCGCCCCCCGGGAGCACTAAGCGAGGTAAGCGGGCAGGACAGGAGGAGGCATGGGGGGGGGTGGCCCAAAATTTACTCTTCTCTCACCTTTCCTCACTTCCTCCCCAGCGCTGCCCCCCAGCACCAGCACTGCTCCCCCACAGAAGAAAAAGCCACTGGATGGAGAGTTTTTCACCCTCCAGGTAATCAAGAGCCAGACACCTAACCGCCTGAGCCGCCCAGGTGCCCTGATTCCTTTGACGCCAATATTACTGGGTTGAAGGATGCCATCTTCTCCTTGACTGCTTTGCCTACAATTAGGGCACTTGCCAGCAGGGGGCAGTGGTGCCTCGAGATAATGGCTCGTAGTTGTGCATCGCTTCAGATCTCCACTTATTACGCACAATAAATGGTGGTGTGACTGGCGCTGTAATACTTCTCTGCCCCTCCTCCCCTGCCGCAGATCCGTGGGCGTGACCGCTTCGAGATGTTCCGAGAGATGAATGAGGCCTTGGAGCTGAAGGATGCCCTGAGTGGAAGGGAGCCAGGCGGAAGCAGGGCTCACTCCAGGTGAGCGACCTGGGCCTTCTCCCAACCCTGCTCACCTACCTTCCTGCGGGGAAAGGGCCACAGGACTCCATTCTAATCCCACCTTCAAGGCAAAGGGGAACTGGCGCCCTCAGTGGGATCTGCCCTGTTCAGTCGGGCTTCGGTCTCCCCCCAGTTGTGTCTTGCACCCCGTTTCATGCCTCTTGGTCATTTCCAGCAACCCCCTAGCTCAGAGATGGAGTCCCAAATAGAGGCCTGATAACCACACGGGAGCATTAGACAGACCCGCAGCCCACCAACCCCCCGCGGGTCCGTGTGGCTTTGCGACTCCCTTTACCGGACTCAGTTGCCTTGTCTGTCAGACAGGGTAGGGGAAGATGAACACAAGACACACAAGTACCCCGGGTGCTCAGTAAACACATCTGCGGTTGGCGGTGACCCATTTTAGCTTGAATTCCCCTGCTCCAGCCCGGGGCCCTTCAGAACCGGGGTCTGAGACCCTCAGATCCCACCCGCTGACGTCATCTCCTCCCCTCCCCCTTGTCTCACCAACAGCCACCTGAAAGCCAAGAAGGGGCAGTCTACCTCCCGCCATAAAAAGCCAATGCTCAAGAGAGAGGGGCTGGACTCAGACTGACGTCCTCCCCTTCCTGCCCCCCCCCGACACCCCCCCCCAACACCCTCACCCATGTTCTCCCCTGACATTTTTGGGGCTTGGGAGCTTGAATGCACTGGCTTGAAGCATCCCCTTGCTTGGTACAGGTGTGCCTCTGAAACCCTGAATTTTTCCACGTCCCTCAGCCCAAGGCTCTGCTAACAAACTTGGCCTATGTGGTTGGTTGGTAGGAGGAGGTGGGACCTCCCAGCCTAGTTTTTAAAGATTTTTTACTACGAGGAACCATGGGGGAAGTAGGAAAATGTTCCTCCCCATAGAGAGTTAGAACCAATCACACGCTGGGTCACAAGCCCAGGGTTTTTTTTGCCATTTTAACCTGCTGTTGAGTTTGTCCTAATTTTTCGTCCATTTTTATGAAATGCTGACAAACACACCTACCTCGCAGAGTTTGTTGTGAGGATTAATGAAATGATCTATGTCTGGCCCCCAAATAGTTTTTTTATCAACGATGTCTGAGACTTGGTGCCTTCATGGGTGCTGACTCCCTTAAGTCCCTGTCGGTGAATGCGTTCTTCGGGTCTCTGTGGCCGGGGCGGCTGGGGCGGGGTCCCGTCCTTGCCGGCCGGCCAGATCCTGTCTTTTCTCCCGCTGAACCTCAGTTCCTAAAAGGAAACCTCCCTCCATCCTACACCCTGGAGGGATTCGATCCCGGGTCTAGGGTCTCTGTCTACTCCCCCCAGCCACTTAGGATGAAATTTTGCACTCTGCGAGGCACATCTGTGTTCTTCACCCACCCCCTCCTCCTCCTCCCGTTTTATATCCCCCTTTTATATCGGTTTCATATTTTACAATAAAACTTTGCTACCACCTGTGTGTCTGGGGGGGCGGGGCCTGCCGAGCCGCAGGGGTGAGTGAGGAGGTGACGCTGGGAGGCAGCCACCTGAGTGTCCGGGGAGCGTGGGGTGGGGGGGGTGCCACGCCGGGGTTCCGGGCGGAGAACAAAAGCTGGAGACTGGGTCAGTCTGCGGGCTGCATGACAAGAAGGGAGGGGGGGGACCTCCATTCATAACTCGGGAACCAACTGTCCCTCCTCCTCCCCCCCGACCTTGCCCTGCCAGGGCTGGCACGAGGTTCTCTCCTGCCCCTGCTTCTAGGATTGGGCCGCTGCCCCCTCTGTCAGCCTCTCACCAAGGATTATGGGATTTAAATGTCTGATTTAGCAAGCCTGAGCCTCCGGAGTGGCCATCTGCTCCACAAGCAAGGGGCAGGAGACCTGGGTCCCCAAGGAGAAAGGCGGTGGGTGCCGTCCGCTGAAGAGAGGGAGCCGGGGGAGGCCTGCCGGCCAGGGTCCCAGGAAAGTGGGGGCGGCTAAGGTGAGGGCCAGGGTGCGGGGCTGGGGCCTTCCCGGCATCCCCTCATCCTGGGCCTCAGGCCAGGCAATTCAATGAATTGAAGCTTTAAACTCTGCCAGGAAAACCTCAAAGGGCTTCTTGGGGTGGGGAGGAGAGCCGAGCTTGGGGAGCCCGGCTCCCCCCGCCTGGCCCGATCCTTGGTGCTGCGGGCTCCCAGGGAGGGGGGCGGGGGGCGAGCTCTCCCCATCACCCACTGCCACCAGAGCCAGCACTTGGAGGGGCAGCCAGACACCAGGGACATGGCTTGGCCCACCTCCCTGGAGGCAGAGGGAGGGGCGCTAAGGTCCAGAGCCTTCTGGGGCCAAGCGTCCTCCCGGCTTCCACATCAGAGCCAAAAATGCCTGTGGGGAGTAGCACAGCCTGCCCCGAGGGTCCCAGACGCCTGAGCACCCACCAGCCTCCCTGGCCTCAACACCACCTTCTTTCTCTGCTGGGGAATGCTAACTGCTCCCCAGGAGATCTGGAACCTTCTCCTGAGACCTTAGCTTCACCACCCCTCCCCAGCCTCCGGGGCCTTGGCAAACCAGCGCCCTCGAAACTCCTTCCCTCTGCACACCCCTTGAGACGGGTCACCTTGAAGCTCCCTGCTGACCAGCACCTGGCATCCCTGACTCGCGTTTCCTCAACTGTGTCCCCAGTCATGGGACTGCATCCGTTTCTGCTCTGCTCCTTCAGAAAGCAGGTCCGATAGGTTCTGCCCAAGCCTTTGTGAGCCAGTAGCTCACGGGCTGGTAACGAGGCTGGGTTCAAAGGCCAACTCCGCGATGAGCTGTGTGACCTGCACCGAGTCCCTGACACTCTGGTCCCAACTGCCTTCCTTCCCTACTGTTCGGTCAGTCATCTGTCTTGTCTGCAGGCATTCACTGGTGCTGTCCTCTGCCTGGCTCTGTTCTAGGACATGGGGCCCATGGCAGACGTGGCCCCTGCTCTCAAGTTCAAAGCCCAAGCCCTGTACCACTGAGATTTGAGATATTTCTTGGGAAGCCTGGGGGACTGTCAGTTAAGCGTCCGACCTCGGCTCAGGTCATGATCTCACAGTTTGTGAGTTTGAGCCCCACATCGGGCTCTGGGCTGACAGCTCAGAGCCTGGAGCTGCTTCGGATTCTGTGTCTCCCTCTCTCTGCCCCTCCCCAGCTAGCACTTCGTCTCTGTCTCTCTCAAAAATAAATAGTAAAAAAGGAGAAAGAGAAACCAATGGAATATAGCATGTGTCCTAAAAATGATACAAATTGTTGAAAGAGAAAGCAAGCTTGGTTGAAAAGGTAAGATCCAAAAGTAGGAGGTGGGAGTTTTTTTGATGTTTTTATTTTATTTCAGAGAGAGTGCAAGCAGGGAGGGTCAGAGAGAGAGGGAGACACAAAATCTGAAGCAGGCTCCAGATTCTGAGCTGTCAGCACAGCTGACATGGGGCTCGAACTCACAAACCATGAGATCGTGACCTGAGCCGAAGTCGGACCCTCAACTGACTGAGCCACCCAGGCGCCCCCAAAAGCAGGAGTTTAGAGAAAAAGATAAACCTATAAAAAGAAAAGAAGGGGTGCCTGGCTGGCTCAGTCAGAAAACATGCGACTCTTGATCTCAAGGTTATAAGTTTGAGCCCATTGTTGGGCTTAGAGTTTACTAAGAAAATGAAATAATAATAATTTAAAAAACCCTCAAGAGCTCGTTGAAAACACAGCAAAGACCATTAATTGGTCCAATGCAACTTAAACTATTCTGTGCCACAGGAAAAGAATGAAATCTCCAATTTATGTAAAGCTGTGGTTTCATTAATATAAAACCTGGTAAAGACCTTAAAAATCTAGAAGCTAAGTTAACACAGATGCAAAACTCCCAAAGTCGTACCACAATACATTAATGAATCAAAAGAAGGTTAACACTGTAAGTAAAGGTTTATTCCAGGAGCACAAAGTTGGTTTTGTAGAGAAATCTATCAACGCAATTCATTACATTAACAAATTAAGAAAGAAAAGTATGATCATGTCAAGAGATGCTGAAAGAAATTTGATTAAATTTCAGCATCCATTCCTTTAAGAAAAACTTAATTAAAGAGTAATGGAATACAAGGAGATATTATCCTAATGCTTAAACACTAAGATAATTTCAATTAAAATAACCTATACAGAGATGCCTACTGACGATGTTATAATGCGTTCAAAGAGGATCAAAGTGGGGCCCCTAGGCAGCCCAGTTGGTTAAGCGTCCAACTTCGGCTCAGGTCATGATCTTGTAGTCCGTGAGTTCAAGCCCTGCATCGGGCTCTGTGCTGACAGCTCAGAGCCTGGAGCCAGCTTCGGATTCTGTGTCTCCTATCTCTCTGCCCCTCCCCCACTCATGCCCTGCCTCTCTCTGCCTCGAAAATAACACATTAAAAAAAATTCAGGGGCGCCTGGGTGGCTCAGTCGGTTGAGTGTCCGACTTCGACCCAGATCATGATCTCACAGTTCATGGGTTTGAGCCCCGCGTCAGGCTCTGTGCTGACAGCTAGCTCAGAGCCTGGAGCCTGCTTCTGATTCTGTGTGTCCTTCTCTCTCTGCCCCTCCCCTGCTCATGATCTGTCTCTCAAAAATAAAAAAATAAAAAAAATTCAAAAAGGGTCAAAGAAAGAAAGAAAACCGGTAAAGTATCTGTGTTTTTGATCATAGGACTATGCACCTAAGCGCTGTAGAGACGATAATAAACAACTCTTGGAATTAAGAGAATTTAATGGTAGATAGATAGTAGATAAACATTTGTTTATCATCTCAAAGCAGAGAGGGGACCCTAGCTGGCTCAGTCTGTGGAGCATGCAACTCTTGATCTCAGGGTCAGGAGTTTAAGCCCCGTGTTGGATGTAGAGATGACTAAAAATTAAAATAAAATAAAATAAAAGGATGGAGGGAAACTTACTCACCTTGCTAGATAACAGAGCACACACTGTAAAACTAATGAAATCAAATGACTATAGTTTGGCATATGGGCGCCCAGGCGGCTCAGTTGGTTAAGTGTCTGACTCTTGATTTCAGCTCAGGTCATGATCTCACCATTGATGAGATCCAGCCCCTTTGGGCTCCCGCACCCACAGTGGGGACCCTGCTTGCAATTCGCTCTCCCCCTCTCTCTGCTCCTCCCCTGCTCACTTTCTGTCTCTCTCTCAAAATGAATAAATAAACATAAAAAAAAAAAATTTCCCCTCAGGGCTCCTGGATGGCTCAGTCAGCTGAGCATCCAACTTCTGCTCAGGTCATGATCTCACAGTTTGTGAATTCAAGTCCTATGTTGGGCTCTGTGCTGACAGCTCAGAGCCTGCCTGGGATTCCCTCCCTCCCCTCTCTCTACCCACCGCCATGCTCGCTCGCTCTCTCGCTCTCTCTCTCTCTCTCTCAAAATAAGGAAATAAACTTAAAAAGATATTTCCAAAAAATAAAAATAATAAATAAATACGCTTTTTTATTGAGTAAACTCTACATCCAAGGTTTGGCTCAAACTCACAACCCCAAGGTCAAAAACTGCATGCCCTACCAACTGAGCCAGCTAGGCTCCCTAGATTTTTGAAAAGTAAAGCAAAGTCGACAAAACTAGAAAAATAAAATAAGGGGCGCCTGGGTGGCTCAGTCGGTTAAGCTTCCGACTTCGGCTCAGGTCAGATCTCCCGTTCGTGGGTTCGAGCCCCGCGTCGGGCTCTGTGCTGACAGCTAGCTCAGAGCCTGGAGCCTGCTTCCAGTTCTGTGTCTCCTTCTCTCTCTCCCCCTCCCCCCTCATGCTCTGTCTCTCTCTGTATCAAAAATAAAGAAAACATTTAAAAAAATTTTAAAAAAAATAAAGAAAGAAAAATAAAATAAAACTGGACTCTGAATTACGCCATGCACAAAAAGAAACAAAAACTCGGAGAATTAAAGTGGAAGTAAAAATTTTAATGAAATGAAAATCCTGCTTCCCCCCAACACCCACAAAAATCTAGAAAAGAGGCATATACTCTAGTGACGGGACACCCAGAAACTACAAAGGACTAAACATGTGAAGACCTAACACTTTTTAACAGAAACAGTTGCCTGGGGGGGCGGGGATGCAGAATTTTGCAAGGCAGAAAACAGTTTCTATCTGCAGCTGTCAAGGAGCTTGGGCAAATTAAGAAGAGAAGAATGACCCAATGGAAAAAAATATTATGCAGCCACCTAGAAATATACACGCGTGTGAGCTCTGCTGTGTGAAATAGCAGCACGAGACATTGATTGAGCATCAAACAGTGAAATGCACAAACGTGTGTATAATAAGACCCAGTTCCGGCATGAGAATGAGCACACCCAGCAGTCTGTGCGCGTGCACTAGCGTGTGCACCTACGACTCATTCCTGACACGACTGTGTGTGCAGATGCCTGTGTAATAAAGCAATTTTTCATGGCAAATACTAATTCACTGCAAGCAAACCACGGAAAATGAAGCCCAAGAAAATGAAAATTAGCTCTAAACCTTCCCGGTATGTCACAGTAAACGTGGTTCTGCGGACCCGTCCGTCCCTTTTTCTTTTCCCTACCCTCCTGTGTATACTTTTACCCCCAGTTAGAACTGCAACGGTTCATACCGTTTTTTGAGCTCTGTTTCTTCCGGACCACTTTTCCCATGTCCCTGAGCGTTGCCAAGGCTATTCTCTCTCTCCAACCAGCCCACCCTTCTAGGCTCTGAGAAACCTGCTACCGGAAGCCCCTCAGTAGAAAGCCGATGACCACTGGGTTTTATCCTCACAGGATTTCTCCCCTCTCTGGAGACACATGATGATCTACCTGGTGTGTGAGTCTCTCCTGTGCGCCTCACCTCTCCCGTTAACCTGGGGAGCTCCTTGGGAGCAGGAAGTCTGCCTCTTTCATAAGTGTGTCTTCACGGTGCCTAGAATGCACACAGTAGGCGCTTTGTAAGTATCACCGAACAAAGGGATGGAGGCTTCCTGCCTCTCTCGCTCTGAGCGCCCTCAAAGATGGCACACGTGAAGGAGCGATCCAGGGGGTAGGTACTTGGACACTGCATGAAGAAGTCAAAGCTGGGAAGCAGGACCCCCAAGGCCCGGGTGACCCCCGAATCACACACCCCCGCCCTCCCCGCCCTCCCCAGAGCTCTTCCAAACGCTCAGAAAGGAACAGCCCACACGCAGGGCTCCATGTGTGATATATATTTATATATATAATTGCTCTCATTTTATTGTACTTTATCTTCTTTTTACAGTAGATCTGACACAGGCATTAAATAACTGCAGAGAGAGACCACTGGAGCGAGGGGGATGCAGGAGAACATGGGGACCCCAAGGAGAGAGACTCAGATCCAGAGAGAGAGGGAAGGAGGGGAGGGTCCAGATGAGGGGGGGTGTGGGGAGACTGCAGTGTCAGAAAAGAAATGGGGAGTTAGAGAGGGCAGAAAGGAAGGGCACTCGCGTTCAAGAACACCAGAGGCCCGTCATGTAACATTCTATGGGCACTATGGGGTCGTTTAAAAAACGCCAAGGGGTCCCGAAGGAGATGGGGCCAAAAATTCAGAGCCTAGACTGGGGGGCTACTTGCAGCGTTTAGGCTGACATGCGGAGGAGGGGGAGGGAGTTAGTGATTAGTGGACAACGTGCTACGAGAAGCCGGGGCGGGGGGGTGGCTCCGGGCCCAGGGGAAGGAGGTGAAATAGTCCCAGAGCCAGCTGATGTTTCCAAGGTGGCCACTGGGGACCCAGCCAAAATGGCTGCCCTCCCCCCGCGCTCCAGGCAAGTGGAACTTGAAGGATATTCTGGGAAAACAAACAGGGAAGCAGTGCGCTTCGGCGGCAAAAACCAAAGTGGATGTTCAGCCTAGGTCAACCCCATCCCTCCGAGGAGTGCCTGTGTGGGTGACAGGAAGAGAACTTTCAAGAAGAACCAACCAGGGCTCCTTCCAGACCCTCCTTCCCAGCTCGCGCCAGTCACCACAGGGTGAGAAGGAAAATGTGCCGGAAGACAGGGAAAAGGCCACAGAGCCACCTCGTCCTCAGTTTCAAACAGCTGTCTTTCAGAGGCGGGAAGGGGGATGGAGGGGGGTGGGGACACACCGCCAATGCTGGAGGAGCCGGTAAGTCAAAAGCCATCGACGAGACAGTGGCTGTGTCCAGGAGGCAGAAAGCTTGGGAGAGACAGAGGAAGGTGTCCGCAAACCAGGGGTGAAATGAGATTGAGGGGGGAGGTGGATGAGTGTGAAGGCAGGTGTGAAGGCGGGAGGGTTAGACGGTGGGTGGGGGGTATGAAGGCAGATGCAAAGCTAGGTGTGCAGGTGGGAGGGTGAGAAGGTGGGGGGTGGGGGGGAAGGTGGTTGCAAAGGTGGGCAGGTGTGAAGGTGGGCGGGCAGGCATTTTCTGTTGCTCTCTGGGGACAACAAGGGTGGCGACAGTGCACTCACAAGTGAACCGAAACCAGAACGGTCCCTAACTCCTCTGCCGGCAGGCCTTCCTGGGTTCCTGCCTCCCTGCCTCTGACTGAGCCGGAATCCGGAGAGGAGGGGAAAGGAGGGGAGGGGAGGGGAGGGCGGAGACCGCGGGAAGGCAGGGAATCACACTGGCCTTCAGGCTGGGGTCACAAGGAAAGAAAAGGGGCGTGAGGCTCAAACAAGTCATAGCTCTGTTATAAAAAAATACCTTTGGGGCGGGTGAGGGAGGGATCAGGAAGGGTCAGGGACATTCCAGAAGCATCCACAGGAAAGAGGTGGGGGCAGGAGGAAGGGGCCTCAGGTTTTGTTGATGCGGAGTTTGAAGGCCACGCGGCCCGCGAACTTGTCTCGCTCATCGTCCGTGGCGATGTTGGCGGCATTGATACGGCATTCTACGTTCACCTCCACATTGGGGGTCACGTTCAGGAACTTCACGGCCACCAGGGGCTGCGTGTAGTTCACCTGGGCCAGAGGAGGAGAGCAGAGGTCCAGGCCCTTGGCACTCAGCCTCCTCCCCAGGACCCTGCTCCCCCGGGGGGAGCCACCGGTCCAGCCGCCCACGGCACTTACGTGGAACTTTTTGCCATAGTAGGGGAAGTACATGAGGTCAATGCTGCCGTTGGCGGGGAACATGACGAAGTTGCCGAGATTCTCAGCATCTTCATCTCGCTGTGGGGGGTGCAAGCGGGCAGGGGGAGAGCAGGTTAGGGATGGCAGGAACTGCCTCCAGACTTCCCTCGGTTCTTCCTTCACCCCAAGTATTTCTGTCTCAAATCTGTTTCCCTTGGGCTGTGAGTCTGTGCGTGCGTTTGCATGTGCGCGGGAGGGGCTGGCCTGTCTCTGCCGTCAGACTGGGAAGTCCTGAAGGATGCTAATGGCACTGGCGCCGCCCACGTCTACTCCCACATCACGTTCTTACCCCAGTCTCAGGAATCGGTTTCTGGAGCAGAGCCAAGAGAGAACAGATAAGTGAGTAAGGGCTCGGAAGGAAGGGGAGGGTGGGTGTGGGTGTGGGTGTGTCTGTGTGTCTGTGTGTCTGTGTAAAGAGGGACGGGAAGCCTCTAGAGAGGACAGAGGAGGGGGCCACAGGGTTCCAAGGACAACTGAGTGGTGGCAGATGGTGCTAACTACCAGGTACCTAAAAAGAACTGAAGAGCGGGTAGGATACGGGAGGCGGAGCGGAAGACCCGGTGATCGGGGACCGGAGGAGGTGAAGGGTCAGGGAGAGAAGCAGAGGCCGAGGCTTGGGTGGAGTCAGAGAGGAGGGGGTCTAGGCAGGCCCCTACATCCTACAGAGAAGCAAGAGTGGTGGGAGCCCCTTGGAGTCAAGCCATGGTGGCACCTGCTCTTACCCCCTTGTCCCTAGAGTGACGGGGCCTCTGACAGCAAAGAAGACCAAAAGACATGAGTGAATCACACAGAAGCCAAGAAGGGCAAACAGATGGACAGGTGGACAAGGCCCAAGAGACTCACCTTCCCCACACAGGTAACGTTCATGCTCTGATTTGCTCCCGCGTAGAAGTTGATGACCTGGAAGGAAGAGCAGAGAGCGAGGAGTTAGAGAAAGAGGATGGCAAAGAGCCCCCCCCAGCCTCCCCCCTCCACAGAACCTGGCCTCCAGGGGCCCCTCCCGCTTGTTCTCCCAGCCCCTCCAACATCCAAAAGCGTCTCCAGCGAAGGGAAGCAAATGCCAGCAGATGGCGGCCCCTGGTGACCAAGGTCACACGTACCCGGTTCATCTTGATGAAGACGCAGGGCTGCCCGGTGCTGTAACCATAGTGGGTTGGGTCCCCGATGCCAGAGCAGTCGCCCAGCTGGGTTCGGTTGAACTGGCAGGCACGCTTTGGGTAGTTGAGGACCCCGTTATCTGGCTGTTCGTAATAGCGCCCAGGGCGGCAGACATCATTCTTTTGGGCTTGGATGGAATCATTGTAAGCTACGGAGGCAGGGGGGTGGGGGGAGAGAGAAAAGAGAGAGAGAGAGAAAGTCGTGGGGCCAGTGCTCTGCTTCCAGGGTCCCCCAGTCCCCTGCCCGAGCTCCTGCACCGCCACATCGCCAGCCCCCGACTCACGCTCCAAGAACTTGTTGAGCTTCTGAACGTGTTGGTCCCAGCTTTCAGTGTCGCTGACATTGACAATGACATCAAGATTCTCGGTCTTGGGGCGAATCATCAAACCTACAGCAGACGAGTGGAGATCACATATATATACACACATATACGTATATACATACCCGACGAGGAACCACACACGGAGGGAGGAAGACGGACACAGGCAACAGCAGGGCGACGGGTAGGGTGAAGGTAGAGGAAACTTCCTGTGGACACACAGTGCCTTCCCAGATCACAAAGCTCTCAGCTGCGAGAAATGGGAAGGAAGGCAGGCTTCCAGAACTTCCCCGCACGCGGTAACTGGGTCATCAGAATCAAGCCTCTCCAAACTGTGGGCGCTTCTCGGGCTCTAAGTTCTTTTCTGGAGGCTTGGGGGGCACGAGAGCAGTCAGTGGCTGGCAGGGAGCCGCCTCACTCACCCGGTGTGGCCAGTCGGTCCTGGTACTTGGGGGTATGGTCGGAGACCGTCTGCAGCATGACCCACATGGTGAGGGTGAACATGGCCGTGAGGAAGCCATAGAAGACGAGGTAGAAGAGGAGGATAAAGGCTGGGGAGGAGGAAATAGGGTCAGCAGGTTCCAAGGCTCCCTCAATGAGCTCACCTGTCCCCACAGACCCCTCTCCCACTCAGACGGCCTGCACTGGGACGGGTCACAGAGTCTTGGGGACATCTGAGAGCCTTCCCTTGGGAGCAAAATGACACAAGCTGGAAACAGGCAGTTGTGTGTGGCTTCTGGCCAAGACTCCCAGCCCCCTCCGGTCCTAGGGCAGAGTGAAGCCCAGCCTCTCGAAGGCCACAAGAGACCTAAATTCTCGTTGCTGGGACAACCCCAAGTCTAGGTCACAGTCATTCTGCATCAAATTACGTTCCCAACTTGTCAACCATTCATGGCCCTGAAAAGGCACAACATCTGTTACTGCTTCATGGGTCCTCGTGCTTAAAGCTGTCCGGCACGGTGACGTTCGAAGCTGGCACTGGCCACCATTCACAACCAAACTCCCAGTCCATTCCTCAGAGGGGGGACCCTCACATTCAGACAGCAAACCCTTCTCTCTCCTGGCGCCTAGCTACGAAATCTCTCAGAGCTGCCAGAACCTTCAACAGTCACCCCCCTCCCCCAAGTTCATGCACAGCACCCAGGGAGAGGCGGTGAGAAAAGGCAGAATGTCCCAGAGGCCACACGGCAGGGAGCATGTCCTTGCTGTTTGTGACATGTAACTCCGTCACTCCCCAGCCTAGTGTTAAGTGCCTGCTGTTGCCACCACCCAGGACCCCCTGTCCTTCCATCTGAGAAGACACAGTCCCCATGAAGCTTCTCCAGATTTCCCCAAGCCATGATGGGGCCGGACTTCCCAGTTTCCTGAAGGCAAGGACTGCCTTCGTGGGTGGGCCGATGGGAACAGTGTTCAACCGGTGTGGATGAATTGTAAATTGTGTCACGACAGGGTCCCCTATGCTTGACTTCCCAGCTTCACAATCCCTTCTGGAAGAATGCCACCTTTCACCTGCACTCAAGCCCAGCACCAGACCCTAGACTAGAAAAAACTCCCTCTACACCGCCTGAGCCGGGCTGTGGCTTGGGAAGGTCTCGCACTCTGCTGGATGATGTATGTGCACGCCTCGCCGCTGGTCGGTCACCACTCCTCCCTCCCCTGTGACATCTGAGCCTCCGACATCCAACCTCCGAGACCTCCCGGGGCCACCCCTCTCCAACAGCCCCCCACCCACAAAGCAGCCACAGAAAAGCTCCAAACAGCAGCGGGATACTGACAACTTCCGCCGCGAAGAACCCCCCCCAGCCCCCCCCACCTCTCCAAGACCCGCCCCCTCATGAATGTTCCCAGGGTCCAGGGGATGGGCACGAGCTAAAAATAGACGGGCTTGGCGAGCTAGTGAGAGCCAGAGGGAGGGAAGGGGCGCTCTTCTGGGGAAGGGGGGGCGGCCGTGTGCAGCAGACCTGCCCCGAGAGGGAGCGCCAGCGCCGCGACGCGGACACGCGCGCAGAGCCGGCGACCCCCCGCGCGAGGGGGCTCCGCGGGGGGCGGGAAGGCAGCAGTGACCTACTTTCTCCGCCTCCGCAGCGGCCGGGCCGTGGAGATTAGACCGGCGATTCGGCCCCCTCCCAGGCCGGAGCCCGGCAGGGGGCCGGACGCCAGGGGACCCAGGAGGGGACCCGGGGCCGAGCCCGCGGGACCCGGTGCCCCCCGGGGGCCGAGCCCCGAAGACCCCCGCCCCGCCCCACGCGAGGCCCGCCCTGCGTACCCCAGCTGGTCCCGGTGCGGCCCATGAACTGGTGCGTCCTCGGGTTCCACACGAACTCCTTCCACTCCTCAACCACCTGCCCGCAGCTCTTCTTCTCCTTCTGGATGACCATCTTGGCGGCGGGGGCGAGTCCCGCGCGGGGCGGGGGGCTGCGGAGAAGCTGGGGTGCGGCGCGCGGAAGGCCCGCCACGCTCCGGAACGCGCGGGGAGCAAAGGCGGCGGGGGCGAGGGAGACCCTCCTCGGATGGGCAGCCGCTGCAAATTCCGGGGTGCACGGCCACGCGCTGCGGGGCGCTGGCAGCGCGGCGTAGGATGCACCGATCCTAGACCCCCCCCCCACCTGCGATGAAAAGGGGGCTGTCAGAGCAGGGGAGGTTAGAAAGAGGAAGGGGTGCGATGCAGCCTCACCACCCCCCAACCTTCTAGAAACAAAATGAAAAGGGATGCAAAAATAGACGGCTGCAATAGCCGACCGAGACGCAGGAAAAATAGGGGTGCAAGGAGGCGAGGGAGGGGTGGGGGAGGGGGCTGCCCCGAAATCCAAGATGCAAAGAGCCTGTGGAGAGGGACCGGGTGGCCGCTCAAGGCTCCTCCGCCAAGCGGAGACCGCCACACCAGTGGTGGCTCGGCCGCGGGGGTGGGGCAGGGACGCGCAATTGGGGGACAGCCAGGGATGGGGGTCCCCCCGGGCGGAGGCTCCGCTCCTCAGCAGTGCGGGGCCGGCGGTCGTGGCGCGCAGTCTTTATACTCGGCGGCTGTGGGGGGCCCGCCCCCTTCCCACCCCCAGAAGCCCCGCCTCCTCGCCGCTGGCCCGGGCGACCTCATACATATGCAAATATGGAGAGAGGGATTGGGTCCGCCCCCCCCTGCCGCCGCTTTAAGACCCGGAGGTCTCTCCCCTCCCCCCACTCCAGGTACCAGACTGGATCAGGTGGATCGAGGGGCTAGAGGGCGTGTCCGGGCGGAGTAAAGGGAAGGAGAACCCCAGAGAGACGCAGAGCTGGAGAGGGAAGCCGAAGGGGCCCCAGGCCGCCCGTTGGAGACTGAGATCCAAAGACGGACAGGGCCAAATGTGCGAGGGATAGAGAAAGAGCCAGAGACCAAGAAAAACAGAAGGCACCAGCCAGGGCACTAGACCAGCCGGGATGGAAGCTAGAACAGGACACAGAGGATGGACAGAGGCCACCACAGGAGGGAAATTGCCCTTGGGGGAGCAGCTACCAGGTCCCCCAACACCTTCTCCAATCCCAGAGCCCCTGGTTCTCTCCAAACCGAGGGACTTCCCCATGTCCCCACCCAACCCTCCCAACACCACCTCCCCAGCCCCTAGCACTGCCTGGAGACCCCAGCCCTGGACCCAGGTCTGCTCAGGTGTTGTGTCTCCCTCTCCCCCCCCCCGCCCCAGGTCTCAACTCCCCCTCCCCATTTGGCCATTAGGGTCAACAAACACTGCCCATTTGAGCACCTGCTAGCGACTGGGCAACTCTAGCCCTGGGGAGGCCACCTCGAAGTTCTCACCGGGCTAAAGAGACCCACAGTCTAGTGGGGAAGGGGGTACAAGGGACTCTAAGGACCTTCTAGTTAAGAATCATTATCTATCTCTTTTCATCTCTCTTCAGATCCTGTCGCTGTGACTTGGAGAGGTGTTTCTTCTCCTTCGACTTTCACCCAGTATCCTTGGCTCTCATCCTCACCTGTGCCCGTTCTGACTCTCGGGTTCGCCCTCAAATTCTCTCCCTCCAGCCCAGCTTCATGGACTTGGGATCTGTTCAGACAAAGCCCCTGCTCCTCAGAATGGCCTTGTGCTTGGTTCAGTGCTCTGCTTTCACCACCTTGTAACTCTTCATAATTTTGTCTTTGAACTTGTAATTTGGGCATGAAGTCCAGAGGGACAATGGAGGATAGTGTGTGAGCCGAGGAGGTACACGTAACGTGCCACGTGCGTGGGCTCCAGTGGCCCAGAGACTCAGTGAGGACACGGCAAGTGTGTCATGCGCAGAGCTGAGTAACGGGGTGCTGACAGCTGAGAGAGGCCACACTTTACATTCGAAGCAGAGCCTGAACCCTGGAAGGCAACGGCCTTCTGGAAGACGCAGGTGACCAACCGCTTCTGCTGGCGACGGTGACAAGGAAGGAAAGGGGGACGTTGTTCCGCCCGTAATTCCGTTTGCTTCCAGTCCTTCCGTGCTCATCAGTAAGTCGAAGACAGAAAAATGTGAATTTTTCTTTATTTCAAACAACGTCAAATAGCAAAAACCCCATGAGAAGTCGAGAAAAGAACCACAGGAGGAAGGAAAACATTTTCTCTTTCAGGACCGTGAACGGTGCTTTTTTCCCCCCGCTCTCTGACCGAGGTGATTCCACATCTTCGTTTGGCACCGTGTCCTGCAACAGTGGGTCCTGCTTCAGTTTTTTCTGCAGTCTCTGGGTTAATTTTCTCCAGATACAGTTTTAATTAGGCCACTCCTCAGCTCAAAGGTCTTCGCTGGCTTCTGGTTGCCCTGCAGGACGGAGTCCTGATTCTTTTGTCCAACCCTCAGGGCATTCCACCGTCTAGACCCAGCCTGCGTCCTCAACCTCCTTTCCCACTAGGACCTGACTGGTCCTCTGCTGGAGCTGAGCCGGCCACTCCCAGGACAGGCTGTGCTCCCTCACTCCTGACTTCACACCTTTGTCCATTCCATTCCCTCCTCCTGGAAGGCGGCCCACCCTTCAGAGTCCAGCCCCAACTCCCATTCATTCATTCAATGGGTATCTAATGAGCATTTACTTAGAGCCAGGCACTGTTCTGCTCCCTGGGCTCCTGGGACTCTCATTCCAATAAACAATGAAAACAAGCAAACAACTAAAACAACATAGTGTAATATTATGCAGAAAAAATAAAACAGGGTGATGTGCCAGAGAGCCCCCGGATGGGCAGAGAGGGCCTTACTGAAGAGCTAACGTTCAGTGTGAGACCCAAGGAACCCAAAGAACCACGGGACCTGAGGAGAAGAATCTTCCAGGAGGAGGAAAGTTTAAGTGCAAAAGCTGGGCTTCAGTGAGGGGAAGGCAAGGTTAATGCAGCAAGAGATCCAAGAGGTAGGAACCAGAGCATTCAGGTCCTTGTAGGCCAAAGGACATAGTTTGGATTTATTTTTTGTTTATTTATTTTTTGGGGGGGTGCAGAAACACACACACACACACACACACACACACACACACACACACACACAGAATCTGAAGCAGGCTCCAGGCTCCAAGCTGTCAACATAGAGCCCAATGCAGGGCTCGAACCCACAGACCACGATGAGTTCAGGACCTGAGCTGATGTCAGACGCTCAACCGACTGAGCCACACAGGCAGCCCTGGGTATAGTTTGGATTTTAATCCAACCATCAGAGAAGCAATTCTAGGGTTTTAAGCAAGGGGGGAGTACATTATTCAATTTCATGAAAATCGCCCCGGCTACTGTGTGGAGAGTGGCCCGCAGGCAGCGAGGAGACAGTTTGGAGGGCTTTGCAGCCGTCTGCGCAGGAGATACGGGTGTTCTGGATGAGGGTAACAGGTGTGCAGGTGGAGATGCGGGGAGAGGCTCAGGATTCATGTCGGAAGTACAGTGATAGGAACAACGGGCGTGACAGAAGGAGAGGAATCGAGTCTAATGCCTGGGTTTTTATCTTGAGTAACTGGGCTGAAAACTCTTGGGGTATATTATTTTTAAGTTTTGTTTCTATTTGTTTTGAGAGAGCCAGAGAGCAGGCAGGGGAGGGGCAGAGAGAGAGGGAGACAGGAGGAGGGAGAGAATCCCAAGCAGCCTCCAGGCTCAGAGCCCAAAGCCAATGCGGGGCTCGAACTCACGAATCATGAGATCATGACCTGAGCCAAAAACAAGAGTTGGATGCTTAACTGACTGAGCCACCCAGGCGCCCCGACGCTTATGGTATGTTATCTTTTCAACCAGATGGTGAGCATTTCGAGAACAGGCCTCTGTCTTAGACTTCGTATAAACCCTCTATACCTGAGCGATCCAGAGCGCTATGGAAAACGTCTGGTTGCCGCGTTGCGCTTAAACACGCAATGGCGCCTTCTGCTACTCGCCCCTTCCTTCACCAGGCAAGGAGAATCGAAATGAGCTAGGTCCGAATGGCTTCCGTGCGTTTCAGGGGCCGCCTGGCGTGTCTGTTGCTCCGTGCACCTCTTCCCCTGTGAGGCTCAGCATGAGGAGGGGTGTGTTGGAGGGAGCACACCATTAACTTCAGCCTTGGTGTTCACTGGGAAACTAGCTAAGGAAGGAATGGGTGTCAAAGAGGCAACCTCTTCCTGGAACCTGGTCCTGCCTCCAGCGTCTCCAGAGAGAAGGAAGGGAATAAAAACGTGCACACCCTCTCTCCTAAATCCCGAGCCCGTGACGGGCTCGGGGCCCCCGGCTCCTCCTCCCCACCAAATCCCACGGATTCAGCTGTCTGGGTTTCCAACAAGATGGCTCTTTGCAGAGACAAGAACAAGGAAAGAAGAGAGCTCCAACACACGGATGCGGGTGTGAGGAGCGGGGACCGAGTTTCAAGGTGAAAAGACCTAGAGATGGACGGTGGTGAAGGTTGCCCGGAACTGAGACACTTAACGCCACTGAGCCATCAAAATCGCTACAGCGGTAAATTTCAGTCAACCATACTCAAATAGAAAAAGATGGGAGATTAGGGTGCCTGGGTGGCTCAGTTGGCTGAGCCGTCCGACTCTTGATTTCAGCTTAAGTCATGATCCCAGGGGTCGCGGGCTGGAGCCCCACGCTGGGCTCCCCGTTGGGCGTGGAGCCTACTTAACAAAAGAAAGTTTGAGAAGAACCCTGCACGAGGCTGATGATAGCACCACACGCAAATCTCTCGTGTGTGGAACCGTTGCACGGGCGAAGCCCTGTGCGAGGCATCTGGCCCACACGACTGACCAAACCTTCACCGCAAGCCTAGGAGTGGGGAACTTTCCCATTTCACAGGTGGGGAGATTGAAAGGTCAAGAGCTGTAGGATTTGTTCAAGTTCAAACCTTGAAAAACTCACCTCTTTGGCGGTCCTTGGTGGAACTCGCCTCCAGTTTCTCATGGGGATGTGTATTAAAGCATCGTACGTGTCTGCCTAGCTCTCCCCCAGACTCTGGCCCACGGCTGAGGGCCGCTCATCTTGGGAGTCCCCGGGGACTACCTACCACAGAGCTGGGAGTATGGTCCACGCCCCGTAAACTCAGTTAAAAGAAGGAAAAAGAGAAGAAGGGGGAAGGAGGGAGGAAAGAGAGAGGAAGCACAGAAGGTGGAGTGAGGGGGTCAACCAGGCCCGGAGTCTGTTGGGAATCCTGCCAAGTTCCGGAAAGGTCTGCAAGGGTGCGAGAGAGGCAGGGGACACTGGGCAGGCACTGTAGGTGCCCTCGGTGGGGGCCTGGCAGAGTCTGTGTCAAAGCAAAGTCAGTCTTAATGAAAGAGTGTAGACAGCTCTGGATGGTAATCAGGAATCCTGGAATCTAGGACAGCCTGGAGAAAGAGAGGCTGGGGGCGCGGTGTCCTGGACGGGGTGGGGTGCAGGGACAAGACAAAAGCCAGCCCCCTGGGGGATCCTCAGGGACACAAGTTCAGGAGGCTGCCTCTCAGAACAACGCCTTGAAGGGAAGCCAGGTGTGTTTAGATGCTTTAACCTCCCTACCCACCCCCCACTGGCTCACACCGAGGCCCCCCCCGCCCCCCCCCCCGCGGGACTGGTTTCTTTTCATTATTCAAGTCTTTGCTCAAGTGACACCGCCTTAGAGAGGCCGTCCCTGACTACCCAGCTAAGGCTGTCCGTCGACTGCCGTCCTTGATTACGTTACAGGATCTTATTCCCTTTATAGCACTAG
>PISW01010057.1:0-53777 GCA_004023785.1 Mungos mungo
TAACAACTCTTACTGAAGGGGATAACACCTGAATGACAAAGGGGAGTAGTCCATCCACAGTGCAGTTTGGGACATAGGCAGCTTGGGGTGTCTTGGACCACGCAAGTGGAAAGGCCATCAGACAGATTTGGAGGTAGGATTCTGGTACCAATTAATAATTCTTGTGACCAATTCAGATGTGTGCTTTTTTTCCTCCACACCACCAAGCCATTCTCCAACACCAGGTGGGTGTCCTATAAATTCACCCAATTTTCACACTGTTTACCTGGTGACAGTTAAGGGCTTGGTTCTACAAGACTCCCCACATACACACATACTTCACATGCCAGTCACAGGTACATGCTCTCACCTGCGTTTCTGATCAACCCGCTAGAAACTGAAGGTTCCAACAACCCACTTCTTGGATTCTATTAACTTGCTAAAACGGCTCATGGAACTCAGAGAAACACTACCATTCAATGGCTTATTGTGAAAAGACATAACTCAGTCTCTCCCTCTGTCTCTGCCCCTCCCACACTCATGTTCACTCTCTCTCTCTCAAAATAAATTTAAAAAAATAATAACTCAGGTACAGCCAGATGGCAGTGATGCCCAGGGCAGGGTGTGGGTAAAGAGTATGGAGCTCTCATGCCCATCACTTTCCCTGAATCTTCAAGTGTTCACCAATCTGAAAGCTCTGCAAACCCCATCCTTTTGGGGTTTTATGGAGGCTTCATTACATAGTCATCAATGACTGAATCATTGGCCAGTGGCAACTCATTCATCTCCCAAAGCCTTTCCTCCCTGGAGGTCAGAGCAGGGGTGGAGGTGGAGGGTTGGGACTGAAATTTCCATCCCTCTAATCACATGGTTTGGTCCCCTACCATCCTTTGCTGGGGGTCCAAAAGCCACCTCATTAACATCACAGGAGACATCTTTGTGCTCTCATCACTTAGGAAATCTCCAGGAAAACCCTGGGCCAGAATCAAGGACTAAAACTAAATACACATCTCTTATTATAAATCAGAACATCACAGGACTTAAGGTGGTGGTTTTGAACTGGAGCTATCTGGTGGTGCTGTGGGTGCAGAGCTGGTATTAAAGTCACCAGACTAGATGAGACTCTGAGGGAAGGGGTGCACTTCAAGTGAAAAGAGCTACAAGGCTTGAGCCTGGGTGAACCCCTTAAGACAGGCCTGGATGAGGTTCTTGAGGGTGAGGCCAGACTGAAAATTTTTTACATCTAGACAAGCAGAGATAAACAACTCTCATGGTATCCTGGAATTAAGGGAAAATTCAAGATCATACTGCCCTTTCAAATCTACCCAGAACCCTGGAGAGACAGGCCAGGCAGAATCTGGAGCCCTGGACTCTATCTTCCAAAACCTGGGTCAGTTTGTTGTGTTGAAGTACCTACTTATGTTTTTCAACTCATCAGACCCAGGGCTTCTGGAGGGCAGGAACTGAGCTTTTACCTCCCTCACATCAGGATCTGGCATCATGTGTTCCATGAGTACCTACTAAATCAGTGAACCGTAAATAGCACAGCTGGGGAACTGATACCATTTTTCATGGAGGATAACTAAGTGCAAAGTGGATCTGCCATGGTGTGACTCAGGTACAAGACTGTGGTAATAAGAAGAAGCGACCATAAGGGGACACCACCCAGAGTCTCAGGCACAGCATCACACCACTGAGGGCACCTGCACTTATAGATATTTGCAAACAAAATAAAGTGCAGAATGCTGCTGTGGACCAAGAACATTCTCCTCACTGCTTGGATCTGATTGAGTCTGGCATATATTTCTGAAAAACTTTGATAATTTGTAACCAAAAAGTCTTTGTACACTTTGTAGGAGCCAAGGACAGGCCACTCCAAGACCACTTAATCTCAGTTAAGATTATTTTGAGTTCAAAAGCAATCAAAGCCCAGCATATTGAGGAAAGCTCTTTACCTCCCTTACAACTGCCTAAAAAGAATTTGGACAGAGGGCCTATTCCAGGAAGATATCTTTAACCATAGACAACTACATTATGATATAAACTAGGTATAATAGAGAGGAAACTAGCAAGTCCTGTTTGATTAATGTGCTTCTATTAACTGTTTCTGTGGGCCCAACTAACATTTGTTGCCAAACATTTATTCCTTTTTATTCTTCCTGAGGATTACATTCCCACCCTTTGAAGTTCCAGACCCTAACCATTCTCCTTACTTCAAGGTGACATACATAATCTCAATTTGCCTATCTTTGGAGTGTCCATGTCTATGTGGATTCCTCATACATAGAAAATTAAATTTGATTTTCTCCTGTTAATTTGTTTCACCAACTTGATTCTTAATTCAGCTAGAAGGATCTAGAAGAGGATAGGAAATTCTGGTTCCCTTACTGGCCTGTAATTACAATTGTAGAAAGAAAATATTCCAATATATCCACCAAGCCTCTTTTTTTCTATAATAGTGTGTATCACATTATTATTCATTATGGGGGAAGGGGAAAAGCCTGTGAATATAGGCTAGCATTGGAAAACAAATTAAGCTATGGAATGAATAGTTGAGTAGTTACTGATAAGTAAGATTTATTTATTTATAACTTACACTTTTTGTTTGTTTTTGTTTTTTTATTTGAGAAAGAGAGGTCTTTCTCTCTCTTGAGAGAAAAGCATGAGTGCAGGAGGGGCAGAAAAAGAGACAGAGACAATCCCAAGCAGGCTCCACACTCAGTGGGAAGTCCAACAAGGGGCTTGATCCCAAGACCCTGGAATCATGATCTGACCCAAAATCAAGAATCAGATGCTCAACCCACTGAGCCACCCAGATGCCCCAAGTTATTTATTAGTAGATAACTTCAGCAATTTATATACTTAATTGATAGAGCAGAGCTTTCTTTTTTTCCTTTTATAGTTTATTGTCAAGTTGGTTTCCATATAACATCCAGTGCACATCCCAACAAGTGCCCTCTTCCATGCCCATCACCTCCCTTCCCCTCTCCCACTCCCCCATCAGCCCTCAGTTTGTTGTCAGTATTCAAAAGTCTCCCATGGTTTGCCTCCCTCTGCCCAACTATTTTTCTCCCTTCTCCACCCTCATGGTCCTCTGTTAAGTTTCTCCTGTTACACTTATGAGTGAAAACATGGTATCTTTCCTTCTCTAGAGCAGAGCTTTCAAAAACAATTTAACACACGAAAAATGTTCATGACATAATGACAATGCAGAAAAGCAAGACTGAATTACAATCACCAAAAGTAAACAGTACACAAGTGCATTCACATGGACACACAGTGACACGTGCACACATAATTTATCATCTTTATAGTTTTCTTCATTTTCTCATTTGTTTTTATACTAAATATGTTGTACTGATTGGATTAACAATCAAAAAACTTTTATTTTCAAATATGGGGAAGAGTTGGAGAAATCTGCTCTTTGCCTTTTAAAATAAGGTTTTACTGAGGTGCCCAAGTGGCTCAGTGGGTTAAACCTCCAACTTTGGCTCAAGTTATGATCTTCTGGTTTGTGAGTTTGAGCCCCTGTCCAGCTCTGTGCTGACAGACAGCTCAGAGCCTGGAGCCTGGCTGGGATTCTGTGTCTGCCTCTCTCTCTGCCCCTCCCCTTATCGTGCTCTGTCTCTCTCTCACAAAAGAAACAAAAAGAAGTTGTTTTGAATCAGGTTTTTCCTCTATTGATGGTACTTCTGTTTTAAAAAATTAAGAGTAGGTTGGAGGTCAGGGGAGAGAAAGGAGAACAAGGGAGGAAAGGAGAAAGACTGTGGAGGGGAGGGAAGGAAGCTGTTCCAGATTTAAAAAAAAAAAGATGGAAGAGAAACAGAAGCAACTATTCCCAGCAATCAAGGGTTGCCCTCCTCAGTGTGGCAGAGGTGGCTGCAATCCCAGAATCCTAAGATTCTTCTGGAGGAGGCTCCCTGTGGTGATCAAAGGCTGACCTCACAACCAGACACCCCTCATTGTACTGTGCTTCACTTTACTGTGTTTCCCAAACACTGCATTTTTCACTTTGAAGGTCTGTGGCAACGCTGCCTAGCAGGTTCATTGGTGCCATTTTCCACAGCATTTGCTCCCTTCATGTCTCCATGTCACATTTTGGTGAGTCTCAAAATGGTTCAAACTTTTCCATTATTACCCCATTCTTTATAGTGACCTACGATCAGTGATCTTTTAAATTTTTTTTTAATGTTTATTTTTGAGAGAGAGAGAGAGACACACACAGAATGTGAGCGGGGAAGGGTCAGAGAGAGAGGGAGACACAGAATCCAAAGCAGGCTCCAGGCTCTGAGCTGTCAGCACAGAACCCTACACGGGGCTCAAACCCATGAACTGTGAGATCATGACCTGAGCCGAAGTCGGACACTCAACTGACTGAGCCACCCAGGCACCCCAATCAGTGATCTTTAATGTTACTGTTGGAGCCTGAAAGATGACTGAATTGCTACAATCTCATGGTAAAACTTGAGAAGATAAAACAGAGGAGAAGCTGCTTCTTACGAATGAGTAAAGAGTGATTTCTTGAGATGGAATCTACTCCTGGCAAGGATGCTGTGAAGATTGTTGAAATGAAAACTAAGGACTTGGAATATTACATGAGTTTAGTTGATGAAGCAGCAGCAGAGCTTGAGTGGATTGGCCACTTCTGAAATTCTACTGTGAGTAGAATGTTACCAAACAGCATTGTCGGCTACACAGAAATCATTTGTGAAAATAGGATTGGCATGGATATGGCAAACTACATTGTCTTATTTTATAAAATTGCCACAGTCACTCCAGCCTTGGGCAACAATCACCCTCATAAGTCAGCAGCCACCAACGTGGAGGTGAGACTAGCAAAAAGATAATGAATGACTCATGGAAAGCTCGGATGACAATGATTTTAACTATGAAGCACTTAAAAAAATTTTTTTGATGTTTATTTATTGTTAAGACAGAGAGAAACAGAGCATGAATTGGGGAGGGGCAGAGAGAGAGGGAGACACAGAACTGGAAGCAGGCTCCAGGCTCTGAGCTGTTAGCACAGAGTCCGACATGGGGCTCGAACCCACAAATTGCGAGATCATGACCCAAGCCGAAGTCAGATGTTTAACTGACTGAGCTACCCAGGTGCCCATAACAAAGCATTTTTAAATTAAGATACATATATTATTTTTTAGGCATAATACTGTTGCTCACTTAATAGACTACAGTATCATGTAAACATAACTTTTATATGTACTGGGAAACCAAACAAAATTATTTGACTCACTTTATTATGATATTTATTGTGGTGGCCTGGAACTAAACCTGCAGTATCTCTAAGGTATGCCTGTTTCCAACATAAACAATAGAGAAGAATCTCAAAAACATCAAGACTAGCGGGGGAAAAAAGCCAGAGAGTCTATATACCATAGAATTCCATTTATATGAACTTGGAAAAAAGACAAAACTAATCTATAGTGAAAAAGTAAAACAAAATCAGTGCAGCCTTTGTCTCTGGAGGTGAAGGCCCAAAATGACTAGGAAGGGGAATGAGGGAACTTTTTAGATAATGGTTATATTCTGTACCTGATAGGAGATGGGATACACAGGGCTATGCATGTGTCAAAATGAGGTAAATGTACACTTCAGATTTGTACATTTAAGGATAGGAAAATTTTACAACAAATGAAAAAGCTATAAATAAATATTGACCTCTAGTTCATGTTATTCATGCATAAGTGTTTAGAAGTAAGATGTACCGAGGACTTTAACTTACTTTGAATGTTTATATATTTGAGAGAGAGAGAGATGTCGTGTGTGTGTGTGAGCAGGGAAGGGGCAGAGAGAGAGAGAGAGAGAGAGAGAGAGAGAGAGAGGTTCCCAAGCAGTCTCCACACTGTCAGTGCAGAGCCTGATGCAGGGCTTCATTTCATAAACAGTGAGATCATGATCTTAGCTGAAATCAAGGGCCAGCCACTTATTTCAGTCACCCAGGTGCCCCAACTTACTTTGAAATGCTTAGAAACAAGATAGTTTGACAGATGAAGAGAGAGATGGACAGGTAGACAGGCATGTGATAAGTAAAGTACAATATTACTGCTAGAATCCAGGTGGTGGGCATATAGATGTTTGCTATATAAGTCTAACTTTGTTGCATTTGAACATGTGCATAATACAGTATCAGGGAAAATGCATCCCCCTCCTGAACTCCCCACTTCACATCAGGCCCCCTCCCTCCTCATCTGCCCCTCCCATATTCCCTCCCGTTCTTATTCCCTTCAGTATCACAGGTCTCTTGGCAATAATATTTTCACTATGTTCCAGGAAAACCAGGGATAACACAGAGCACGGGCCTGAATGGCTCCCAGTGTTAAAGAAGTATTATTCTGAGGCTTATTAAAATGTTATGGAAGACATTACAATAAGGGTCAATATTATCCAAATAAGAGAGAAAGATTAAGCTCAGCTCTGAAGACAGAAAGAACAGATGGGTATTTACAGCCAAGGTTGGGGGGCAGGAGGGGGATTTTTTGCTACACTGACCTAACAGGACTCTTGCAAAGGACTTAGACATCAAAGGTAGGGTTGATGAACTTGAAGAGGGTTAGCAGGCCAGCTGGGCAAGACCCGGGCTTAGTGGAGAAATAGCTCAGAGGAGCCTCACTAAAGCTGGGCCGGTCCTTGTCACTAGGTCCAGCTT
Source organism: Mungos mungo (assembly GCA_004023785.1). NCBI lineage: Eukaryota > Metazoa > Chordata > Mammalia > Carnivora > Herpestidae > Mungos > Mungos mungo. The sequence goes on from PISW01010057.1 coordinate 6,644, forward strand.
CTCTGTTATTGGCAGGAAGGGGAGTCAGGGAGCACCACAGAGAGGGCAGGGCTGCCCTCAGTGGCTTCTGAGGTCAAGATCCAACACCCAGTGTGCCAGTTTCAGCACTATCCTGGGCAAGATCAGGAATCCCTCTGCTCCCCAGTGCAGATTGCTAAAGGAACTGGAATTTAAGTTTGCACAAACACTGAGAGCAAAGTCAGAGCAATAACCACACCATGGATTTCAAAGGAAACTAACCACCCAGATCTGGTAAGGGGATTGCTCAACTGGACTCAGACCCATCCTGTTTTCCTGGTGGCCAAAGCTGAGGCCCAGAGAGACTGCAGAGCACCCAAGGGTACAAGCCACCCCTAGTGTCCCTGGACTCCCTGTCCCTGCCCCCTCCCCCTTGGGTGGTGCTGCAGACAACAGAGCTTCTCTGATAAGTGTGCTCCTTGTGAAATTAAATGGTAACTTATAATGTAAAGCAATGGGGAATGTTTACATGGTGGACCCTGGGAAAAAGCTTCCAAAAGATTCTGTCCCCTTATTAAATACAAAATAGATATTTGGCCATTGCACTCTCTCTTGCCTCTTCCTATAGGGGCTGCCAACAGGCCTTCCCATGAACATCACAGTTTTATAATGATATGACATCAATCCCTATCAGAGCCCTAAATGCTTTATACCACATTTTAATAGCAAGTTTTAGAAGCTCAAATGTTTAGAAGCTCAATTCTTGACCAACTTGATAAGACTACTTGCCACTTTAGGTGATGTTTTATTCACTTGGTCATTTATTCACCATAATATTATTTAATATTTACTTATTATTTACAGAGAATGTTACTCTATCACTTAATTTCTTTCTCTACTAATTCAGATCATGGGATCAAAAGCCACATATGTGGTCTTGTGGTAAAAAGGGTTTTTTTCTCTTCATCTGGCAGAAGGGAAACATGTTTGCCTCCTGGACACATGTGCTCTTTCCTCCATGGTGCATGGGTGCTGGAAGGCCCATGCCTCCATCTTGAGGACATATTTCTCTCTGGGTCTCTAGCTTATCCTTGAAAGCTGTGGGCTACAGATGAGGGCTTGGACTGCTCCATTATTTTAAACTGGGCTGAAGTAGCACCACTAAGACTTGATCATCTCTGTTGGTTCCAACCCTCAGACACCACTGTTAATAAAGTAGCCCGCTTCTCCAAATCTGTTACATTTGCCCAAGGTCATTCAAACAGCTGGGGCAGGTGTGCATCTTTCCATTTCTTATCTGATGTACTGCAGGTTGCTCTGGTAGCTTCTGTGGGCACTCTATGCTAGGTTAGAGATATTGCACTATCAAGATGCCCACCCTTCCTCGTGTGGCACATGCCAGAGTCCTAATACAGCATCAGAAATAGGCAGCGTAATGGACAGACAGCAGCATGTATTAAGCCACACACAACCTTCTACCACATTCACATCTGCCACCAAGTTCTTCTGGCTATTTGGGTAACCCACATTTCCTTCCTAATGACAAAAGATGAGACATTTCAGCCTACCCTCTGTGCCACATACCCTTCTAAGACTGAAGGTCCAGCTACCTGGCATGGATGGGGAAATCATGGTGAGAGCCAATCCATACCCTCAGAAGATAGCCACTCATGCTTAGAAGTATCTGGCCAGGGCAGCCCTTTCTTTCCCTGCTCAGTGTATCTCTTCCTTTCCGTATAACAAAAAAAGCCTTTGGCCACTTCCTGCAGAGGATATACTGGAGCCAATATCTATACAGTCCTGAACTGAGGGCTCTGTTAACCCACACAGTCCCCAGCAGACCATGTCCTCTCAGTGCCTTTCCCTGATCTTGGCCAGACTTCTTTTCCTTTAGGTTTCAGCTGAAATGCCTCTTTTCTCCAAGAGGTTTCCTTGGCCATACTCAGTAGCACCTTTCTCTATCAATCCCTTCTATTTCACTTTCAACAGAGCACCTATCACACCCTGATCATAATTCCTGATCATTGCCCCCTACCCCCCGCACACACCCTAAACTTGGGCTGTGCAACATCACAGCCCACATATATTTGGTCATGGGATGCCTGAAATGGGACCAGTCCAAATTGACACCTGCTCTGAGTGTAAAACATACATACAGGATTCCAAATACTTAGCACACACACAAAGATACACATATATAAAATATCTCATTAAACAATTGCCAGTGTATACTGAAATAATATTTTGGATATATTGAGTGAAATAAAAAATACTAAGTTTACACTCACCTGCCTTTTTACTTTTAACGTACTGTAAAATGCAAAGTCACACATGGTTCACATTGCATCTCTTTTGGGCAGTTGCCCTCTGATAACAAGTACAAGGCGCACTAAGTCCATCCTCCACGTATAAACCTGAGATCTTGTGGCCAGAGAGAAGTCCCAGAAAGATCTGTTGGTTAAATACATAAATGAATTGTGAAAAAGATAAACTGATGACCTTTTCCCAAACAAAGGTTAATTCATTTATGTTTTGCAAGAGTTCCCCAGAACAGAACAGAGACAAGCCCTTCCTTAGTCTCCCTCCGAAACCTTCCCACTGCTCTGGGGATTCCTAGACTTAGATGCAATGCTCAACCCCCAGGAAGCCAGAAAGCTATTTCTCCTTTCACAGGAGGCAGGGCTGAGGGTTACGAGCACTGCAGGCCCTCGGAGGAGTGACACCTTCTGCAAGACTACGGTGAGCTAGGCTTGGGAGCCCTCCATCCACGGTAGAAGCAGGGCTGGCTCGATTGGAGCTGGACTCGGGGACAGGCCAAATGCAATAGGAGGACCTAAGTGGAGGGCTAGCTGGGGGGAAGGGGCTGAGGCGTGGCTGGGGGTGGGGGTGGGGGGCCAAGGCCAGCACTCTGGAAGGGCGGGATTTAAGATGGAGGAGAGACGCTAAGAGGAAGGGTGGAGCCCTGGGGAGAGAAAATGAGCTTGACCCGGGGAATAAAGCTGGGAATGCGGTTAAAGGGGCCGGACTCAGTCTAGAGGGCTGGGACTGGCAAGGAGGAGCTGGGTTGGGGAAGTACAGGAAGCGGAGACAGGACCCGGGAGCAGGCAGAGGACTTCCGCGGAGGAGGGGCCCCAGGCTCGGGGGAGGGGGAGGTGACGGAGGCAAAGGCGGAGCCGGAGAGGGCGGGGAGGCCCGAGGGTGGGGCTGAAGGAATAAAAGAGCGGCGCTTGGGCTCAAGCTGTACTTCTTTTCTGGATCACTCCAGTCCGTCATCTGTGAGCTTTCCAGCACACCATGGCCGGGCCCCTGCGCACCCTGCCGCTCCTGCTAGCGGCTCTGACCCTGACTCTGGCCCTCGCCGTGAGTCCCGGGACCGGCAGGAGGAACAGCAAGTCTGCAATGGTGGGCGCCCCGTTGGACGCCGACGTCAATGAAGAGGGCGTGCAGCAGGCGCTGAACTTCGCCCTCAGCGAGTACAACAAGGCGAGCAACGACGCGTACCACAGCCGCGCGATGCGGGTGCTGCGTGCCCAAAAGCAGGTGAGTACTGGCCGGGCTGTGGGGGCGGGGCGGCCCTGAGCAGAGGGCGCGGCTGCCTGACGTCACCCGCCCGACCCTGTCTGCCAGCCCAGCGTCTTGGAGGGGTCAGTCTCCGAGCCCAAGCGGTTGGGCGGGGACTATAGACGGCTGCCTGGCATCTCTGAGGGCGGTGTCCCTCCTCTCTCTTGTCCCTCACAGCCAGCCCTTTGCATGCGTGTTACAGAGAGTGCCAAGGACCCGGCGGCACACTGGGTCACCCCCATGGCCTTCACTTCAGGTTTCAAGAGCCAGCCTGGCCAGAAGGCTGCGGTGTGGGAGTCAAAGCCCCTGGCCAGTCCCCCTACCTCCATGCCGCAGCCTCACGGGACACAGGGGCTCAGTATGAGCTGTCAACTAAATGACCATGAGCAAAGGAAAATCAGACCCCACACCCAGCTGCCCTCCTGGCTTTGCCACTAAAGGATTTTTTTAAAGCACCCTTTTCCTTTTAATTTTTGACATTAACTTTTCAGACTTACAGAGCAGTAGCAAAAATAGTGAATAAACTCCTTGTAGATTGTATAGCTAGATTCATTGTATGTTAAAATTATGCTATTTTGCTTTCTACTAGGTACATACATGCGTGTACGGGGATACATGCACTTCTTTGTGTATTTCCTAGAAAGAAGGGTATTTTCTGACGCACCACACTAACACTTTGGAAATCAGAATCAACACTGACGGTTATCTAAAACATAGACCTTATACAGATGTCACTGGTTCTCCCACTGATGTCCTGTGTAGCCCAGGACTGCCAGGTCATATGGTGCAGGCACTGTCTTGCAGCCTCCTTTACTCTGGAGCAACCCCTCCATCTATGACTTTGGAATTTTTGTAGGGTTCAACTAGTTGTGGTGCACCCTGGGGCTCAATTTGGATTGGCCACATGTTTCCTCGAGATGATTAAGGCCATGTGGAAGTGTCCTGTTCTCCTCTGAGCCTTTTCTGAGTAGGTGCCACTAACCTAACCTGGCCTCCATGTCCTCATCTTGCAGTGGAATTTGGGGCCTACACCAGACATCCTCCCTCAGCACCTAGAGGTTGTCAGCAAACACAGATGGGTCAGTGAGCTAGCCTATGGTACCCAGTGCTTCCCAGAGCAGAGGGTCTGGCATATGAATTTAAATCTGCCTTGAGATCCTGGAGGAAAGGCTCCTCAAAGTCGCTTCCTCCACAGGTCACATCCATGGGAACAGCCTGTTGGGTGTGCCGTCACATTCCCCACCCTGATATTGCCCCATCATTGCCAACATCCAGGGGTAGTGAGTGGATTGCTTCTGACCCCTGCCTCTGCCAGCCTGTCCTGGAGTTCTGATCAGATAAAGAACATAGTCTTTTGAGTCCAGAGAGGGGTAGGAGGGAGTGTGGAAGGGGAAGGGGGCACTGTGGCTCTGTGGCTCTGTGTTCATCCTCTAACGAGGGCGAGGATTTGGGCCAGCTGGCCTGGGGCCCATTCCAGAGCAGAATAGAGCCTCACAGCAATGAAAGCCTGGTAGTGCGTGCCAGCATTTAGGGATCATGGGCCTTCTCTTGAAACTTAAGAAGGTGGGCCCAGAACAGACCGTTTCTCCTCTTGCAGTGGTTGGCTGGCACTGTGTCCTTTGGATGGGACATGTGCTCCCTGTTCACTAGGTTCCCCCCAGCCTACTCTTCTCCAGTGTGACACTGGCTTCGCGCCACAGCTCACTGGGGAAAGTGACAGCAGAGGGATCATGGGACCTGCTTGTGGTTCTACCAGGTAGGATGTGGAGCTTGGTCTCAGGCTCCCGTGTTTCTCCAAGCTCTAAGGAGTCATGTCTGTGAGATTCCCTGTGTGAGGACAAGGTTTGCTTCTATACTGTAATCTCGAGTGTAAAACACAGGCAGGTGTGTGACACACTTTAGAAATATTCCCATCATAAATTGCACCTAAAATGTACACATTCCAGGGTCAGTGTTTTATTGGCCTAAAACATGTATGTGTGTGTCTGTGTGTAATAGAGAGAGGGAGGCATGTCATTTCCTACTGTGAAATAAATAAACCTTTGTTACACTGAGATAATATGAATATCTATGGGATTGATCCTCTTAATTGGAATTAAAGCTTAATTGCACCCATCACATGACTATCTTTCAGAACCAAATCCACTCTGTTTGGTCTAGCACAGAACCTTCACTGTGGGCTTAGTTCCCTCCCTGGCTCCTGGCGCTGGAGTTTATTAGCTGACTTGTGCTGGCTCCCCAGACTGTGCCTTCCCTCCTGAACCCGGTTAACAGAATTTTGGTCCCTGGCCTCCGACTTCTGTCTTCCTGCTTTTCCTCCTGCCAGGCTGCCTGAGGCCTTCCAGATCCCCTCTGTGAACTAGTCACAAGCAGGGTCTGGGCACAGCAGCTCAGCCAGCCCTCAGGAGGTGGCTGTGGTTTTCCGGGGTACCTGCTTTGGCAGCAGTGAATGCTGGTGTGAGGCCCCGAAAGCAGGAAGGTAATTGTGTGGGAAATTGAGGGGTGTTGTAAACAAATCCTGCCTCCCGGTCGGTATGCAGGTCGTGGCTGGGATGAACTACTTCTTGGACGTGGAGATCGGACGAACCAGATGTACCAAGGCCCAGCCCAACTTGGAAACCTGTCCCTTTCATGACCAGCCACACCTCATGAGGGTATGTGCCTGAAGGAGGCAGCCAAGCATGGCAGAGGGGTGGAATGAGCCTGTTCCTGTGGGATGCATCATGTGTGGGTGCTGGGGGTGGGGGTGTGCCAGTGTTGGGTGCATGGAGGACATGTGTGTGCACGTGACTATTTGAGTTTGTAAGTGGGTTTTAACTGGTGAATGGGGGCACCGTGTGTGGTGCGGGTTGTTGCCTGTGGGATAAGGAGCAGCTGTGGGGTGTTTGCTGGAAAGACAGAGAAAAAGAAGAAGAGAGGTGACCCTTCCTTAATCTTAGCCTCAGCCACTTGAATGGATTAGAGGGAATCAGAGGCTTGCTTGTAAGCAGCCAAAACCTTCTGGTGCTGCCCTACTCACCAGATGCTAGTCTCCCTTCTGGGTCTTGGCCTCTGGGGAGGGCTGTATACCCCCACACCTCCCCCCATTCCCTGGGGCTTTCCTGTGTTTCCTGAACTCTAACCACAGCCCCTGGATCCCTCTCTCAGCACCTGTCCTAGTGCTGGCCTGACTGGAGGTCAGGGAACTTGGGGGCAGTCCCTGGTCCCTTGGGGGCTCTGGAGCCTACCATAGGCTGCTCCTTAAAGGGATAGGCAGGGAGAATGAGCTTGTGGAATCCTGCTGATTGGAGGTAAGGGACAGGATCCAGTCTCTTGGAGTTAAGGGATGAGCATGGTGACCGAATGATCACTGCAGAGCCCTGCTTAGTGTGCTGGGGCTCTGCAAGGTGGGGGTTGAGACTCCCACTACCATTCCTTACCTGTTCTTCTGACATCTCGAGGCTAGACTTGTTCCTTTTGCACTGTAACCCTAACTATCTCTTTCTTTTCCCTTTTGCAGAAAACGCTCTGCTCTTTCCAGATATACACTGTCCCCTGGCTGGGCAAGACATCCCTGGTGAGGTCCAACTGCCAGGATGCATAGAGGACCCTGTTCCAGGCTGGTTGCTCTGGCCTCCTTCTCCCACCCTGCTCCCCCTTGTAGAACTCCTAAGCCTTGGAAGGGTGGCCTTGTCCACGTGATGTCCCCTCAATGTGCTGGTCCCAGGAGACAAATAGAAAAGGGTTCTGGGGCATTTTTTGAACAGCTAATTGACTATAACACCTTTCTTTTAACTGCTTTCCAAACGCACCAGTATGTAGTGTACTTGTTCTGCTCTGTCTTCATGAATAAAAAGTAACATCGGCTATCTCTTGAGTTATTTCCTGTCTTGGGAATATATATTAAAAAAGGGTTTGGGAAGTGTCTTTATGAAGAGTCCCTAGTCCCACTGACTTTAGGGGACAGGCAAGGAGTGGAGAGCTGACAGGTTTCCAGGGGGAAGCATGCTGCCACTTTTTGGGATGATTGAATCAGTAGCAGGCTGGGAACTCAACCCCTTAGCATAATGACTCCTGGTAATCACAGAGGAGAGGAGGGAAACTAGGCTGCTGATCCTGGAGATCTGGCTGCTGTGTTTGAAGGGAATTCAGATGGTGAGCAGGAATGGGCAGGAGACAGGGCTCTGACTGAGCCCATAGCCCAGGGCCACCCTGAGCAGGGATCTGCCAGGTAATAGATTTTAACCACATGTGCTGAGCCTCTCACACTTCTGGGGCTGATTTTCACTGGTCAAGTTCTCTACAGACTAGACAAATAATGATTTATGTCTACCTCTTTCCACAAAAGGCTACAAGACACCTCCAGGAAATAGAGACAAAGTGTTATGTGTGTCTGTGTAACTATTAGAGAAATACCAATCAGAATTGAGGTCAGAATCCAGAGTGAAATGAGACTGAAAGCAACATCTTCAGATACAGTGCAGGAAGTAGTTTGTAAATGGTTTTATACCATGCCCATATTCTGGGGTCCCATTTAAAATAAGGCCTTGTGTAGTAGAGTTTCATATAAGGGATGTAGAATTGAAACCATAAATGGAGCCTGTGTCGCTCAGTTGGTTTCAGTTGGTTGAGCGTCTGGCTTCGGCTCAGGTCATGATCTCATGATTCGTGTGTTCCAGCCCCACATCAGGCTCTGTGCTAAAAGCTAGCTCAGGGTCTGGAGCCTGTCTTCGGATTCTGTATCTCTCTCTCTCTCTCTCTCTCTCTCTCTCTCTCTCTCTCTGACCCTCCCCTGCTCGCACTCTCTCTCTCTGTCTCTCAAAAATAAATTAAAAAAACATTAAGAAACCATAAATGAGATTGACATAGAGTAGGCTTCCTTCTTATTCTAAGGACATTGTAATTAATAGGGAATGTTACCCTTAGTTCACCATCATTCTGTAGTCTAATGGATACCTTAGGCCTTCAAAATAGAAACAATCTAATCCTAAACAAAAGAGAACTAAAAGCGTACCCCACATTCTGCACTCTCCTTATACTGACCGTTTCCCGCAAAGGAGTAAAGCCCTCTCAAGGGGCTAGTAGTTCTGGGGCCATGTTCCCCAAATCTTCCACACACACAGCATGAATGATGATCTGGTTGGTTTATTGCCATGAACAAAGAAGGTGAAATGACAAAGGGGACCCACCCACATGGCCTGAGTCCTGGCATCTCAGGGGTGGCTGCAGCACCCGGCAAGGGTAGAACTCAGCACAATGCTAGGAGTGAGTGGGGACTGTCCCCATCCTATGTGCCTCCTCCAGGTGACTAGGTGGGCCCCAACAAGATTGTGTGCCTTGTCTCATGTCCACCATTGTGGAAGAAGATGCACAATTGCTAAGAGAATCATTCAAAACGGTTCACAGTGCACATTACCTGTGCACCACTCTCTTCTATTAAAATTTTCTGAGCACTTATCAATTACAGTTGGACCACCTGGAACATATCCTTCCACTTTGGACTGAAATAGAGATACTGTGACACCTATTTGCCAAATGGCTGATCATGTATGAGGCAGTAAGTGTGAACTCTGCCAGCACCAATCATAATTCTTTCAAAAACAAGTTATGAAACCATGGGTTTTTGCTTCCATAATCCTGCATTCTCAGTTCCAAGTTTGAAGCACACTTTGGATTTCAATGCCTCTGTGTCTCCTTAATTACAATCTTTAAGACCCCAGATAAATGCTTTGGTTGCTTTACAGTCTCTTCTTAATGGACACCACACCTAAAGAAAGGGGCTGGGATCAGAGAGACAAAGCACTGTGCACAGGCCTCAAGAGGTAAAGTGTGAGCCTAGGCATGGTCCCTGTGGGGTGCATGGACTTGGGAATGTGTTGAGAAGAGCAGATGGTACACAGAAGTGGTGCCCTGGGGAAGAGAGCTCCATGCAGGTCTTCCCTAACTTGATGAAGTATCCTGGGTTTACATGCAGGCACCACGATGAATTGGTGATTTGCTGTAAAGCCATCCCTTTGTGGGCACACTTCTAATTCTCTTTTCCTTATGGAAGTTGGGGGGTAGGAGATGGCGAGCTGTACACACAGCTTGGCTCACCTCAAGCTCTCCACACATTCTCTTGCCATCCAGCCTTGTGTTGCACAGCCCACACGACACAAGTTCAGGTTGGTGGCACCCTAGGTGCTCCAAGGGGATGGGCAGGCCCCTAGATGCCACAGCCCTGAGGCTCTGGGTGAAGTGGTGTGATCAAGAAGGCCCTATGACCTGACATCACATAAACCAGTGTGTCTAGGGGTGGAAGTACAGCCCCTGCAACTTTAATCTGCATGAGTTTTTATATTTATTTACTTTAAATATAACTGTTAAGTATAATTGATGTAAAATTACTTACATAAATAGCGTTAGCATAGTGCCTGACTATGAGCAAACACTCAATAGGTTTTTTAACGTTTTTCATTGATCTAATTACAAATTGTGGTTTAAATCATGGAATCCATAATCTCTGACACTCCTTGCATTCAGAGGTGGGGTCTGTGATTTACATCATGACTTGGAAACATCATCAAAAATATGTGACTGAGGATTAACCTGTGAACTGGACCCGGGCACTTGGGTCCTCACCCTGTCCCCTGTCCTTGGAACGTGAGTTCCACTGGCCTTTTCTGCTCCCAGAGACTACTCTAAGGATACAGCCTGGAGATGGTGATGTGGTGCTGAGGCCATCTGGATGGTATATGTAACTGACACCAGTTAGGGTCTCTTTTATAAACTTTTAAGATTTGCCAGGTGGGTGTGGGGTCCATTCATCTGGGTGCCACCTAAGAGAAGCCTCATAGGTGAGTTCCCTTTTCTTATTAAAACTACAATCTATTAACCTGGAGGGACCTGCTTCTTTCTCTGCCTGGCCCTGCCCTCTGTGTACAGGAGCAGTTTCAGATCACACCAGGAAAGCTTCTAAGAGGGTTGTGAACCACCACTCTAGGTGAGTTTGTACAGACTTCAAGTGAAAACTGCAGAGGAAGTGACCCTCTGACCTCCAAGGCAGGATCAGAGAAGTTCCTGTGGATCTGCCAATGTTTCTGGACACTTGCCCTGTGGGAAGCCAGCATCACTGTGAAGAGCTTGACTCCCCAATTTCTTCGTGTTGGAAATGACCCCTGCAGGTGCCCGCTTGGCATGCCCCAGCTGGGCTCCCAGCCAAAGTCGGTATCACCTGCCGGTTAAGTGAATGGGTCACCATGGACGTCCAGCCCAACTGAGCTCTTGGATGACTACAACCCTGGCTGTCATCTGACTGCACTCACATGACAGCCCGAAAGCAAGAATTACCCACCTGTTCCTTCCAAAATCCCTAGTCCACAAAACCATGAGCAAGAGGAAATGGTTGTACCATACCTCCAAGTATTAGGGTGATTTGTCACACAGTGGTAGTGTCTGGGACATACCTATGTGGTGTGTGTGTGTGTGTGTGTGTGTGTGTGTGCGTACACATACACACATGTATATTGAATGGGGTGAAGCCCAGAGACCCTAGAACCAGATGCCTAGGTGAAAATGCCATTGGCTGTGTGACCTATATAAGCTCCTTACTCTCTCTGAGCCTCACTTGTTACCAGCAAAGGGACAGTAGGAGTCCTTCCTCATGGGATTATGGAAATCAATGTGTTTATGTCTATAAAGCACTTTGAACAGCTCAGTTTGCTACATAAATGCATATTTTTATTCCAGCTAGAATGTTAATAGCTTTTATTTATGTGGTAGAGTTTAACATCATTTTTCAAATGACATATTTAGCTGTGTGTGTGTGTGTGTGTGTGTGTGTGTGTGTGTGAGGTTTTCAAAAACCTTTTTTTCCAAAAAGCCACCACTGTCTGTCAGCTTCTATGTCTCTTTCCTAAATCTAGCTGGGTTTATTTTTCCTTGCCAACTACTCTGTTTTAAATAGAATATTTTAATATCTGTTACATAAAGACCATTCTCTTTATTCTTTTCTAAATTTTCTTTCTGAATGTTTATTTATTCTTCTTGCTGAAATGAGTTTTCAAGCTCAAATAGTAGAATTACTGTGTTTTGAACTAGGACTATATTGAAATCATATTTCAATTTGAGGGAAAAAGACAAAATTTAATATTTGAGGTTTTCATTTTAGAATGTCACGTACTCTACAATGTATTTATGCTTTTACTATGTCCTCTGTTACTATAAAGTAAATTTTTATGCATCTTTCTTATTTCCTCTGAAATCCATGCTGAGATATTTTGTATTTTGCCAGGAATATTTCCCTATTGTATCTCTCACCAGTCACTACTAAGGTAGATGAAAATAATTCATCTTACCTGCTTTCCTTGTATCTTGGTGGCTCACAATTTATAGACCCTTAGATATTTGGGGTTTTATGGTCTATCACTGCCAGGAGATGAAGGACAGGAGTGAACCTGCACAAAGTGACAAGTGACAAGTCCTGTTAGAAAATGCAGCGAGAGGAAAAGGCCAACCCTGTCCCAAGCCTGCAGGCTCCAGCTAGAGAGACACGCACTGGGAGATGGTAGTTAAATCACCCATTCCTTTTCATTCTTCTCTGTTATGCAAACAAACATACATAAAACCCAGCAGCAGTGCCTCAAATGATAGCCAAAATAAGGAACAGATTCTCTCCAAATCACCTTTATCTGTTCTCTCACCCTTGGCACTGGTACTCCCAGTGGGTAACCCCAGGATCACAGTCCTCGAAATATTCAGCCCAGGGTCAGATATACTCAGGGGTCATTTGGATGTCAGTCAGAGTGTCCAGCACCCGGAGACCAGATAAGATGTGTATACGTAGTCTCAGCTGTGACTGCACATGCAGTCACGTGGAGACCTTGAAAAATACTGTTGCCTGGTGCCACTCAGAGAAATTCCGATTTAATTCATCCAGGCTGGGGCCTGGGCACTAGGATTTTGTAATATTACCCAACTGATTTCATCAAGGAATCTCTGAACTGTAACCCAATTTGACTTTCAGTCAAAGTGCAATTGTTCCTAAAACATCTGCAAAGGGCAGCAAGTGGAGGGTCCTGTCTCAGGATAACACCTGCCTCTAAACATGCCTTTGGTGCCAAGTATCTCCCCAGATGTACAAACCCGCCCCCTTCTTGATTCCCAGTAAAAAAAAAAACCACAAACCACACACAACCAAACAAAACCAAATGAAAATGCCCTTCACCCAAACTGTGTGTTAGGTCACTGAACTTTGTGCAGATTTCAGGCAGCTCAGCAAGTTTCTTGATATCCTCAACCCCAGCCCTGGCATCCCTGATTTTACAATGCCCTTGGCCTCACTTCCAGAGGTGGTTGTCATTTGCCCTTCATCCTACAGAGTCACTGACTTTATTTGTCTCACTGATTCCTCTTTCCTTTAGCATTTTCTATTTGTCCACCATATCCCTTCCCTCCAGACCCCTCAGCAGGTCCAAACCCTCCCTCTGCAAGGCAAAACACTTCAGCCCTTTCTGGATTTTCCCACAGCCATGAAGGTGTTCAGAAAATAGAGGACTTCCTAGTGAACCGGATCCAACTTTTTTGTGGAGCACTTTTAATTATAAAGAGCATATTTCTTTTCCTTTTACCCAAATCTAGCCCCCTGAGAAATAGACTAAGAAAAATGTCCATGTTCCCTGAATGGTTACTAGCTGATAAATGGTACTGAGACTGTTTGCCCCACGGGCTATGTGCATTCCTTACTGGTCACACTACCCACACGAAGGCAACATCATCAAATATTCCCTGAGGTTGATGCTGACTCACAAACCAGTGAATGCCTGGTTCTTATAATAATGATGGTAAGGCAATCCTTGTGGTGATGCATCCTCCTTCCCTCTCACTCCACCAGTTTTCAGAGAAACAGACTCTATCTTTTAGGCCATGGCTTGGAGAATCTGATCTTGGCTAAAGCAGTCAGAGTAGCCAATTTCCCCCAAGCCTTAGTGACTGATTTAAAGATGGCATGTGAAATATGGCCATTTGTAGCAAAGTGGATGGACCTCGAGGGTGTCATGCTAAGTGAAATAAGTCAGGCAGAGAAGGGCAGATACCATATGTTTGCATTCATAGGTCTAACAGGAGAAACCTAACAGAGGACCATAGGGAGGGGAAGCGGGAAAGTGAGTTGGGGAGAGAGAGAGGCACAAATCATGAGGAACTATTGAATACTGAAAATGAACCGAGGTCTGAAGGGGGAGGAGGTTGGGGGAAGGGGGTGATTGTCATGGAAGGGGCACTTGTGGGGAGAAGCACTGGGTGTTATGTGGAAACCAATTTAACAATAAACTATTATAAATTTAAAAAAAAAAGATAGCATGTGACCTAAGCCTGGCCACCTGCAGATCATGAGACTTAATGTTGGAATTTGTTTCTACTATTTAAAAAGCAAGCTCCCTCTTTTTTGCTGGGCATGAAAATGAGAGATAAGAGGTTCAGAGCAGTTGTTTGAAAACGAAGCAAATTACGGGGGCATCAGAGCAGAGTCAAGAGATAGCAAACATGAGTGCCTGCACCAAGCAATGTCTGATGTCAGCCCTGCCTCTGGACATCTTGGTTATGTGGAAGAGTTCTCCCCCTTCTTCGGGCCTCTCAGCTTGGGTTTTCCAGCACTTGTTATCTTATGAGCCCTAACTGATAAAGCAGGCAAAGACTGAACTCACCATTCGTCAGACCATACAGTCCTGTGATATCTCTTGACTGTTTTTTCTCAAAATGGAGAGACTGCAAGACTGAAACAAAAGTCTTCCCTGTTAGTGGCCTTACAACTGCAATAGATCAAAGGCCAGAAACCTAAAACAACATTGGGCCTCCCCCTTGCACCCTCACAGGGGTCCATCATCAAAACATTGGCCAAGAAATCAGTATCTATTTGCCATCAACTGAGACACTACCCTCATAGGAGGGTCCTCAAGATAGACCAGTTCCATGGTTGATGGCACTCTAGTGAGAAATTTTCATGTGAAGTGTCACTGGTTATTTGCTTAAATGGTTAAAGGCAAACTAAAGTTAAAATTAATGGAAAACCTGGCAAATTCTGGTAGATAGGGGCTATACTCCCTACTTTAAGCCCACTTGCTCCAGAGTCTTCTGTGAAAAGTAGCAGAAGCTGGCCAAGGGTAAGAATTCCTACTACAGTCAACTCTCCTGGGCATCTGCCTCTAGTATCCAGTTAAGAGGGGAAGGCAGAGTTTCATGTTGTCCTTTCATTTCCAAGTTTAGACATTTTCTTGTGAATCTGGTTTATGGATATCCATCAGTTAATTATAATTTTCTTTCCCAGGGACAACTATTGCCTTCTTATTTGTTTTGTTTTGTGTCCTGAGAATTTGGCTTATCCGCCATCAGGTGAGAGACCCCCAAAATAAGGCTAGGCAGAAATGTGGGCTGTCCTCCATTTGCAGCTAGGGTCCTGCCAACTGTTGCCATCTCTCGGAGAAATTACCTAAGCCTTTCTTCCTTTTGGCTGTATTTGGGCTCTAAATCTTGGGAGGGTAATATTTTTTGCACCCTCCTTGAGCACATCTCTTATATCCATGAGGTTGTTCAATACTGCCAGGATATGTCCTGTTTGTCCCAAATGAAATTTAGCAACATATTTGGAAGAATTTTTTTGAAATAGCTTTATGGTCAGAAGTTGGCCAGATTGGAAGCTAATATTTAGTTTTTTTAAAATAGTTATATGGTCAGGAGTTGGCCAGATTGGAAGCTAATACTTAGTTTTTTTGAAATAGTTCTATGGTCAGAAATTGGCTGGATTGGAAGCTAATATTCAGAGGCTGATACAAAATTTCTTTTAGGCCCTCTTCCCTCAGCTAAATGAAACTAGGTACCTAGGGGAAAGAAAGGCATTCCAAAGACAAATGGCTCTAAATATAGAACATAGGAATTTCTTTATTCCCATTTTTGTTGAGGATTGTAAAAAAGCAAATTGAAGATGATATCGTTGAATGGTTGGCTCAGCTGCTTGATAGCATTCAGGTTGCAAACGAATTCTTTGAGGAATTACATCTGTCTTATTTATAAATTGAGTTTTTAGGAAAACAGAAATGCAGCTCTAGAATTCAAAGCCCACCTACCCATTTTACCAATAGCAACCCCCCTTATTAATCTCAAAAAGCTTATAGGCATTGTAAAATATTTGGACTTAGAACACAAAAATCCTCTTGCAGTTACTTGCATTAGTTTCCTATGCCTTTGAGACATAAATTTTCTACCCAGTCTTTTCTAGGAATGTTCTATATCTTTGAAATGTACATTTCAGGTAGGTAATTCTTATCAGAGGGGAGATAAAGGCTAGTATAGGCAAATATATTTGCAAATTTTTGCCACAAATATTACTGAAAAGCTTACGCCATCTGAGGAAGTAGCCTTAAATTATTCCATCAGCCAGAAACACAGTTTGGAACCAACCATACTTTTATAAAGTAGCAAGTTTGGATTATTGTACCTGTTTCATAGCTAAAATTTTGAAACAAAAACTATAAGTCTGTTTCTGTGGAATTTTTGTACCTCCAAATGATATTGTCAAAGTTAATTTGTAAAGAGCTCTATTTAACTGGTTTAAAGAAAACTAAGTGCTCTATAAATTAAGTATACTCTATAGGGAGAAATATACTCTCAAAATTTTTTTCAATAAAAAGTAAAGAAATATGTTCTCAGAAATATATAAATTAACCCAAATGTTTTTCAACTTCATGCGATCTAGAAAATTTTCAGTAAATAAAAGTTAGTTTGTTGGTTGGTTTTATT
The DNA here is from genome assembly GCA_004023785.1 of Mungos mungo. NCBI lineage: Eukaryota > Metazoa > Chordata > Mammalia > Carnivora > Herpestidae > Mungos > Mungos mungo. The sequence goes on from PISW01010057.1 coordinate 22,913, forward strand.
AAAACAGGTGTGTCTTCAGAGTTACCAGCATTAAATACAATGTGGACATATAAATTTTGTTCCACCTAGGTTTCTAGGAGTCAAATAGGCTCATGTTGTACCTATCAACAAAATCAGTGAGCATGAAAGATAGCTTAAGATAGTGGTTAACAGTTTAGTGTTTCATGATTTTTTTAAAATAAGCTATGCATTATTGAGAACAGGTAAATTAGATATCAGTAAGATACAAGTTTATAATGAATTTTTCAACTGTGCTTATTATATATCTACTTAAAAATAGTTTATAAAATGTTTTTGGTAACTTGAAACCTTAAAGATACACTAAGTGAAGTTAAATGATGAATATTCATTGAATATCTAGATATCTTCCAAGTAAGACAAAATCCTCAAATTTTAAATATTGAACACAAATTTATCTACTTTTGATTTATTACATAGGAAGTAAATATATTTGGGTCTTTCAGTAAACATGTATGCTGCCACATTGAAATTTTTACTATAAGGAAGAATTGTGAAACGTATTTATAAATTTGCCAATCCACAGAATGCTAGAGTAACCCAGAGTATACGATTGCTTACATCTTCGTTTTCAATACGAATTAAGAATTATAAAGATTAAGAATTCTAATAAATCAGGGACACCTGGGTGACTCAGTTGTTTAGGCGTCCAACTCTTGATTTCAGCTCAGATCATGATCTCAGGGTTCCTGAGTTCAAGTTCTACTTCAGGCTCTGCATGGACACTGCCGAACATGCTTGGGATTCTCTCTCCCTCTCTTTCTGCCCCTTCTTGTCTGTCTGTCTGTCTGTCTCTCCCTCTCTCTCTCTCAAAATAAATAAATAAACACAAAAAAACGAATTCTAACCAATTAAAACTTCTTAGAAATAATGAGTGAAATGAAATAACTGTAGAGTCCACTTTCAGGCAGCAAGCTTGAGTGGTGCGAATCTGACAAGACAACAGGGGCCAAAGAGACCCAGAACTAACACAAACAGGCTCAATAAGCCGTAAGCCCCAACCAACCGAAGGGCTACTTAACCAAGCACACTTCCTAAGTTTACCAAAGAAAGAAAATTCCATAAGTCCCTGCCTGTACTTCTTCTCTTCACCCTATAACCAAATCCCCTCACCACTGCTTCCTCCTGGCCAACTGTCTCTCCTTTTCTGTCCTGCCTATGGCTTCCTTGAAGTGTTTTCAGTAAACTTCTATCTCCTTTGTTCTGCTTTAAGGTGAATGCTCTCAAGGCCTGTGCCTCTGGCACCTACCTGATCCAGGTGCTCCACAACAACTGTGTATGAAAAGTAGGTAACTACAACTATTTGTTTTAGAATAAGAAAGAGGGGGGAAAACATAAATGGAAATAAAAGAAGTTGTTGAAGGTTTGTGAAAAAGAAATCTTGGAAAAAGAAATTTATGTGTAAGCAAACTGGCTCAGATTGGAATGGATTGATTTATGTTTTTAATGAATGAATTTTAATTTCAAAAGTACACTAAAGCAAAATTATAATTTGGTTTTCTCTCTGTTAAAAGGGCAAAGGTTTTTCTTAAAGATTATCAGTCCGCTCTTAATAGGAAATCATAAACAAATATTTTTCTTTATCTTTTAAGTAATCTGCCTAGAAAACAAAAGAAAATTGTATTTTACCAAAATAACTTACTGTGCTTCATGTCTTTATCAGGTATTTGATTATTTGAGAATATCTAGTCTTCTCAATATTAAAAGACCTATGTGTTGGGATTTTTTTTTTCTCTTTTGGGTTTGTTTTTGCTTTTGTTTTTTATAGCTACATAAGTTTCCGTATTTGTCTTCAAAGTTTTGAATATCACTTTGATTAAATGGATAACTAAGTATTGTTTCACAGTGACCTATGATCCTATCTGATCAAGTGTTTTGAAACCTTTTGATATTTTTTACAAACTCTCAAAAACAAATTCTAAATGAAATCTTTTTGACCTCAAACTAAATATGGGATTTTCTAGAGGTACCTGGGAATATCTGAAAAGATTTGTTCTTTCTTCTTATAAAAAGAGATTAAAATGGGGGTGCCTGGGTGGCTCAGTCATTTAAGTGTCCAACTTCAGCTGAGGTCATGATCTCACGGATCGTGAGTTCAAGCACCGCATCCAGCTCTGTGTTGACAGCGTGGTGCCTGGAGCCTGCTTCAGAGTCTGTCTTTCTCGCTCTCTGCCCCTCCCCCACTCACACTCTGTCTATCTCTTTCTCAAAAATAAACATTAAAAAAATTTTTTTAAAAAGAGAGATTAAATCAGTTAGGCTTATTTGATATGTTAAATTACATAGAAAGTATTGTCAAATAAGAAGTGATGTTTAACCTTCCTAGGTTATATTTGTATGAGTATGTTCTAACATAAATATTTCACAGATCGTATAAAATTCCTAAAACTCTGTTATGGTATAATGTTATCACTCATAATATCGTTGTAAAATGTGTTTTACAGAAATAAAATTTTAGGGTCAATTGCACTATAATTAACTCTCATGAGACCTTTAACCATGGCCATTTTTAAATCTTTTATAATTAACAGACAGTTACTGTTTTACTTTGATGCTTTTGCAAACGTGAGATTCATGGAAAGGATCCTACACTCTGAAGATCTTTTTCCACCTTTTCTTCTTGTTCTGGCCTGTAAAGATAATGCCATTATTTACATATCTCAGGCTATTGCTAGGGTGGACATGGAAGTAATCCAACCTCCAAATGACTGTTGGAAATGCCGTGATGATGGTGGCTCCATAGTTCTGCCTGTCACACACTTCTGAATTCCAGTGCCTCAGCTTCACTGGAGCACTCTGCTCCCTCTCTATGATGTTGGCTTCCTGAATCTTGGGGGGACATTTTGGACTCTGAGGAAAAAATCAGGGTCACCACCAAAGTTATAGCTGCCTGGCAGAGATCATTGAATTTGCTTGTAAAAGTTGCCCTGACAATAGAATAGCTTGGGATTAGCTACGTGCAGATCAAGAAGGAATTTGTGTAATAATCAGCACCCGGTTCATCTGGATAAACCCTTCTGGGAAAGTGGAGACACAGTTACATGAAATACATAAGATGACAACTCACTTAAATTTTTTTAATGTTTTCATTTTATTTTTTGAAAAAGAAAGACAGAGCATGAGTGGGGGAGGTGCAGAGAGAGAGGGAGACACAGACTCTGAAGCAGGCACCAGGCTCTGAGCTGTCATCACAGAACCTGATGCAGTGTTCGAACCCACAAATGTGAGATAATGACCTGAGCCAAAGTCAGATGCTTAAGTGACTGAGCCACCCAGGTGCCCCTAGAACAACTAACTTAAAGACATATCCCCTACTTTGAGACAATTTCTTGACTTAACTTGATTCTAGCTGGTTTTGTTCATGAGGACCCTGGCTCAGGAGTTCTCTCCAAACTATGGGTATTGTTTTATTGCAAATTATTATTATTATCTCCCTAAAACACTACATTCCCTCAAAATATTTTTTTTTGAGAGAGAGAGAGAGTGCAAGGGGGGGAAAGGAGCAGAGGGAGAGAAAGAGATTTGTCAAAATATCGAAAGGTTTTTAAAACATTTGATCAGATAGGATCATAGGTCACTGTGGAACAATACTTAGTTATCCATTTAATCAAAGTATATATAGAAAATATGGAAAATAACATAGCTATTTAAAAAAAGGATCCTACCAAGTACTCTTGACCACTGATACTGATGCCAAGGTATAGGGGATTGAACCTTGGGTCCATATTTCAAAATCAAAGAAGGATCCACCTGATATCTTCACAGATACTAGAGACTCAGAATCAAATTGATGATGAAGAGAAGTAGCCAACATTGAAGAAGGCTGTTCCACCCAAGATGTTGGATAAAGAACATATTTTTCCTTCCATTTTTCCCTCTCTGACCATCCTTTTCCTAATTCTTAATTCTCAGGCTGGCGCCCAATGCAGGGCTCTATCCCATGACCCTGGGATCATGACTTGAACTGAAATCAAGTTGTTTGGACACTCAACTGACTGAGCCAACCAGGTGTCCCCCTCAAAAGTTTTAAATGCATATAGGCAACAATTGACCAGGTGATAGATGGCCTCTGACCAACTAAAACAACAAAAGAAAACAGAAGAATGTAACCAGCTCCAAGAATACAAGCTTGACACCATCTCTTGTAAATACTACTCTGAGACCCCAGAGGCAATGATAACTGAGAGTTACACTAAGGCCAATATCTTTTATCAGAACTCTTGAATGAATGGTCAAGAGAGAAGCTCTTGAAACAAATGTTTCGGTTCAAGATGGAGCCATTCCTGGCTCAGGTTGCCACATCAGCAAACCTAACTTTCATGTTCCTATAGAGTCTTCACTTGACAAGAAACACAAAGCATCCAGTCAACTAAACCCCAAATATCAGTCCAACTCTGAGCATTATACATATTTTCTTGTTCGTTGATCTTTCCAAATAAGGCCAATTATGCACCTCAGTCAATTATGCCCTGTCTCCATGTTGCTGCTCCTAATGTTATATAAAACTTTCTCTTGGGGTGCCTGGGTGGCTCAGTTAGTTGAGCTTCTGACTTCAGCTCAGGTCATGATGTCTCGGTTCGTGGGTTCGAGCCCCACGTCGGGCTCTGTACTGACCACTAGCTCAGAGCCTGGAGCCTGCTTCAGATTTTGTGTCTCTTTCTCTCTCTGCCCTTCCCCTGTTCACGCTCTGTCTCTCTGTCTCTCAAAAATAAATAAATTAAAAAAAAATTAAAAACAACTTTCTCTCGACCAAAATTCCCCAGGAAGAGTGTGCCACCACTTGGGTGGCACTATAGTCTCCCAATTCATGCATTTCTTTTCCTTATATAAAGGACATGACACTTATTACTAAATTGTTTTAGTTTTGTCATTTGACAGTCCCATAAACAAAGATAAAAGACAACCATAGAGAGGGAGAAAACATTTGCGAATAATATAGCTAGTATGGAACTTATTTCCAGCATATGTACAGAACTGTTACAATTCAATAAGAAGACAACTAACCCATTTTAAAATAAATAAACCCCAGCTTTAAAACTTAAAAAGATAACCCAATTTTAAAAATCCCAAAGAATTTTACTTCTTTTAGTAGTTTATTGTCAAATTGTTTTCCATAAAACACCCAGTGCTCTTCCCCACAAGTGCCCTCCTCCATTGCCACCACTCACCTTCCCTCCCGCCTCCCCCTTCAGCCCTGGGTTCCTTTTCAGTATTCAATAGTCTCTCATGATTTGCATCTCTCTCTCTCCCCAACTCTTTTTCCCCCTTTCTTTTCCCATTGTTCTCCATTAGGTTTCTCCTGTTAGACCTATGAGTGCAAAAACATATGGTATCTGTCCTTCTCTGCCTGACTTATTTCGCTTAGCATGACATCCTCGAGGTCCATCCACCTTGCTACAAATGGCCATATTTCATTCTTTCTTGTTGCCATGTAATACTCCATTGTATATATATACCACATCTTCTTGATCCATTCATCAGGTGGTGGACAATTAAGCTCATTTCATGATTTGGCTATTGTAGAAAGTGCTGCTATGAACATTGGGGTACATGTGCTCCTATGCATCAACACTTCTGTATCCCTTGGGTAAATCCCTAGCAGTGCTATTGGATTTTAATACACATTTCTCCAAAGAATATATGCAAATGACAAAGAAGTACATGAAAAGATGCTCATCATTAGCTATTAGGGAAAGCAAATCAAAATGGAATACCACTTTGCATCCACCATATGGCTACAGTAAAGAAAGAAAGAAAGAAAGGAAGGAAGGAAGGAAGGAAGGAAGAAAGAAAGAAAGAAAGAAAGAAAGAAAGAAAGAAAGAAAGAAAGAAAACAGACAATAACAAATTAGAACCTGGTACTGCTGGTAGGAATGTAAAATGGTGCAGCTGCTTTGGTAAACAGTTTGGCATTTCTTCAAAAGTTTAGGCATTTGGTTATTATACCACCCAGCAATTCTGCTCTGATACAGATATCCAATATAAATGAAAACATGACCACAGAAAGACTTACACATAAATGTGTGTAGATGTGTTATCTATAATTAAAAAATACCAATAAGGAAAAACCCACAAATGTCTGTCAACTGATGAATGAGTAAACAAAATAAAGTGTATCTATCCAATGGAATATGGTTGTGCAATACAAAAATTAAGTACTGATACATGCTACAACATGGATAAATCTTGAAAACATTACAGTATTTTAAAAAGTCAACAACAAAAAGACCACATCTTCAATGATGTCAAATGGCTAGAAGGGGCAAATTTATAAAGACAAAATGTAGATTAGTGGTTGCCTAGGGCTGGGGGCAGTGGTGTGGTGGTGGATCACAGAGAGGTGGATGGTGCTAAAGGGTAAAATCCTTCTTTAAGAGTAATGAAAATGTTCTAAAGTTAGATTGTGTAGATATTTGCACAGTTCTGTGAATATACTGAGAACCACTGAACTACACACATTAAATGGTTGAATAGTGTGATATGTGAATTATATCAGAATAACGCTATTTAACAAAATCCATCCCAAAGCTCCATTTATCCAAGCCAAATGTTTACTCTGGGTTCTTTCCCATTTCAAATAATTTCCAGCCACATTGTCCATTCAAGCCTCAACAAAATTAAACAAATACAATTAAACAATTGTACTCTAAATATAAGTCAACATAGAAATTTCCCACCACACCTCCCCGCACCCTTATTAACTCATTCCCAGGAAAAATTAAAGTTCAAGACTAACTCCCCTTATATGGTAAAGTCCTAAGTGTTCAGAATACTCTTATTCTCGTGTGAGTTAAAACACCCAAAAATTTAAGTTTATAGTTTATAAACTATCCTCCCCAAATTCTTATTCAGCTCAGATTCAGTCAGAATCTGGGCCATTGAGATTCCCAGTCTCAGTGGCTGGGTGAAGTTCAACTTCCTACAGCAGCTAAAGCCTGATTCTCATGATGATTGTGTATAAGGTTTTGAAAGCAGCAATTCCCAAAGTGTGGTTCTTGGATCAGCTGCAACAGCAGTTACAGCAGCCAGGAATTTGTTAGCAATGCAAATTCTCAGGGCCCATCCCAACCCTGCTGAATCTGAAACTCTGCGGGAGGGTCCGATAATCTGTGTGTTAATAAATTATGATAGGCAGCCTCCTAAGTGGCCCCCATGATCTCCTGTCTTCACACCCTTGTATAATCAATCAGCCCCCTTTCCCTGAGCATGGGCTGCTCTTAGTGACTAGTTTGCAATGAAAAGGATATGGCAGAAATGAAGAGATGTCACTGGCAAACCCAGTCTATGCAGTCCATGAAGACCGTGACTTCCATCTTAGGTACTCCCTGGGTCTCTATCTCTTAGAGCACTAGCTGCTGCAATGAAAAGACACTAAGGAAGCCTGCGGAGACACTGACATGATGGACAACCAACGCTTGCCAGCAACCACGTGAGGAAGTTTGGCTGCAGTTCCCCCACCAAACAATTCCACACAAGCCTCCACTGGAGAACACAGCTCTGGCCAATAGCTTGGCTGTAACCTCACAGAGACCTTGAGCCGGAGGCACCCAATTAAGTTGAACTTGCATTCCTGACCCACAGAAACTTAGATAAGAAAAGCTAACTGTCTTAACCTTCTAAGATTTGCAGTAATTCATTACACAGAAATATGTAACTAATTTACATATTATTATGTAATTAGGTGATTCTGATACAAGATAAGGTTTGAGAACCACTGCTTTCACATCGGAAGTCGTCAGTCACCAACTGAAGCAGAATTTCTCACTCTTGCCCTTGCCTTGCTGTAAGGATCAGGTAAGTTTTGATGGCTTTACCTACTTCTCAGATTGGTCACCAGCCTTTCCTAACTCTGGTGGGACTTTTGTTATTTGCCAGATTGAATGCCTCCCTTTCTGGCTTTTACTTTCTCCTTGCGTTCAAACCCCACTCATTTATTCTTCTCACACTGTATTTTTCCCAAGTGGTACCATCTAGAAGGATATAAATCAGTAACAGCTATCCTGTCAAAGTCATCAGCTATTGAAACAAGTCTTGTCCATTATCTCTTCCTGAGATGGATAACTTCCATCTAAGGAGACATTTGCCATCACAGTCCACTCACTGCAATTCCCTGTGGTAAGTATATTCTGTCTGCTGTACTCTCCCTGGTTTCCTTCTGTTCATCAAGTACACTCTCCTGGAAGTGAAGGAAACCTGCATCTCCACCCATAGTGTCCACATCACCTGGAAAGCCAGCACGAGAACTCTAATGAGTTTAGGTTGGTGAAATTGATTGGCAAATCTGTCTGAAGCTGTGATCCTCACCCTGACTGTACATAAAATCACTCAAGAGCTTTGGACACATGCTGACCCCTAGACTCCATCCAGACTGCTGAAGTCACACTCCTCAGGTGACTCTCACAGTTTTAGAGAGCAATCCCTCAACTCTTCTTACTGTGGGTACTCTTTGTGCAGCACCCCTCCCCAACCCCATGGTTTCATAGATCTCCCCCCTCCTCTAAAGGTGTCATTCCAGTCTCTCCTGAAACCTCTCTTCTCTTCAACAGTGGGATGTCTTTGGCTCCAGCCACTGTTTTTAATTCAGTTACAACATATGTCTCCTTCACCTCACCTTTGTATTGCCTCCTTCAAGAACAATTGGATACATACTGGTCTCCATCTACCTTTCCAGGCCTTCAAATCCATTTTGTGTTTCATGTCAGTCTCATTGGTCCAGATACTTAAATTCATAGGGAAGACACTTCCTTTAGCTAAATTAGTGGGTATATCAGTAAGTGTTCTCCAAAGAAACAGAATCAATAAGATCTATGTAAATATATGGAGAAATTTATTTTAAGTAATTGGCTCATGTAATTATAGGGGCTAGAAAGTCTGGAATTGGCCAGGCAGGCCAGCAGCCTGGAAACTCAGGAAGAATTTATGTTATTATCTTAAGGTAGAATTCCTTCTCCTGGGAAGCTCAGATTTTGCTCTTAAGGCATCAAACTGGTTGGATGAGGCTTATCTAACATTGCCAAAGGTAACTCTTTTACTTAAAGTCAGGTAAATGCAGATGTTAATCATATATACAAAAATACCTTTACATCAACATCTAGACCAAACAGCAGAGTCAAATAGATACATAAAATTTAACATCACCATTGATTTTCTTCCTTTTTGTTCTTATTCTTCCTCTGTTCTAGTTTTGAAAGCTAATCTTAAGAATGCTTTCCAAAACACTTCTGTTCTTGCTTTCAAAGAAATATCATTCTAGGGACAGAATGTTCCATACAGAGGCCTTTCAGTGGCATTCCTGGCCTGTAGCTTTACAGTGATATCACTGAGAAAATACATTATTTTTATAAATATAGCAAGAAGTGCAGTGACATCAGCAAGAAGGCTGTTTTGTGCCTGATATGAGCTTAGACATGTGAGGACACTCATCTGGGTCCAGGCTTGTGTTTCAGAACCAGTGGTATGTTTGAGCTGGTCCTTGTGGTTCTTACTATGATGGCAAGATGCCCTAGGTAATAACCATCAGAAATATGTAGAAAAACTTAAATACTCAGCAACAACAACTATTAGAACAAGTAAATAAGCTAAACAAAGTAGCAGGATGCAAAATCCACAAACAAAAAATCAGTTGCATTTCTATACACCAGTAATGGAATTACCAAAAAAGAAATTTTAAAAATCCCACTGACAAGAGCACCAAAAAGCAGAAAATACTTAGAAATAAGCCCAGATGAGAAGGCAAAAAACACATACACTGAAAACTATAAAATACTAATGAAAGAAATGAAAGCAGAAACAAATAAATGGAAAGCAGTCCATGTTCATGGATTGGAAGAATTAGTATTGTTAAAATGTTCATATTACCCAAACAACTTATAGATCCAATGTAATCCCTCTCAAAATCCCAAATACATCTTTATAGAAATAGGAAAGAAATCCTAAAATTCCTAAAGAACCACAAAAGTTTCATAAAAAGGTCCAAAGCTGAAGGCAAAACACTTTCTGGTTTCAAAACATCTTACACAGCTACCATGATCAAAACAGCATGGTACTGGTACAAAATAAGCATATTGCCCAATAAAAGAGAATAGAAATCTCAGAAATAAGCCCACATGTATACATGCTCCTGGTTTTTGTTAAGGGTGCCAAGAATAAACAATTGGGAACAGATAATATCTTAATAAATGGTGCTGAGAAAACTGGATGTCCACATCCATAAGAATGAAATCAGACCCTTCTCTTTTACCATAACAAAAATTAACTAAAATCAACTAAAGGTTTGGACATAGATTTATAAACCTAAGCTCCCAGAAGAAAACATTACAGAAAGTTTCTCTTTTTTTAAATTTAAAAATATTTTAAATTTATTTTTGAGAGAGAGAGAGAGAGCGCTAGCACGAGAAGGGCAGAGAGAGAGAGACGGAGATACAGAATCTGAAGCAGGCGCCAGGCTCTGAGCTGTCAGCACAGAGCCTGACTTGGAGCTCAAACCTTGAACAGGGAGATCATGACCTGAGATGAAGTCGATGTTTAACCAACTGAGCCACCCAGGTGCCCAGAGAGTTCTTGACATTGGTCTTCAGCAATAATCTTTTGAATGTGACACCAAAAGCACAAGCCACAAAACCAACAATAAACAAGTGGGACAATATCAAAGTGAAAAGCCTCTGCACAACAAATGAAGCAATCATCAGAGTGACAAGGCAATCTACAGAATGGGAGAAATCAGTTGCAAACCATATATCTAATGAGTTCATTTCCATAATGTATAAAGAACTCATAAAGCTCAACAACATAAATAAATAGATAGATACATGATAGATAGATGATAGATAGATAATCCAATTTAAAAATGACCAACAAATTTTAATAGACATATAGATGGTCAACAGTTATATAAAAAGATGCCCAACATCACTAATCATCAGGGAAATGCAAATCAAAATCACAATGAGATATCACTATACATCCTTTATGATGGCTATTATCAACGAAACAAAAGATAAGCATTAGGGAGGTTATAGTGTAACTGGAACTTATACAGTGTTGGTAGTGATATGAAATAATGCGCCTGCAATGGAAAATAGTATGTAGTTTCCTCAAAAACTTAATAATAGAATTGTCATATGATCCAGAAATCCCACTTTTGGGTAGATACACAAAATAATTGAAATCAGGATCTCAAAAAGATATCTGCACTCCTGTGTTCATGACAGCATTATTCACAAAATCCAAGATATGGAAACAACCTAAAGGTCCATCAACAGATAAGTAGATAAAGAAAATATAGTATTACACACACACACACACACACACACACACACACACACACACACTAAACTATAATTCCTCCTTGAAAAAGAAGTAAGTCTTACCATTTGTGACACTATTGATGGATCTAGAAGGCATACCAGGTGAAATAAGTTACTCACAGAAGGAAAAATACAGCATGATTACTCTTACCTGAAGCATCAAAGGTATAATAGAGGTAGACAACAAAATGATAGTTTCCAGGGATGGGGGGAGTATGAGAAGTTGCTGTCCAAAGGGTAAAAAGCTAATTTTACAAGGGAAGTAAGTTCCAGAGATCTTCTGTACAACATAGTGACTGTAGTTAACAATAAGGTGTTGTGTTCTTAAAAATTTGTTAAGAGAATAGATTTTAAGTGTTCTTATTACAAAAGAGAGGGACACAAGAAAATATTTGGAAGTGATGGATATGTTTATTACCCGAACTGCAGTGATTGTAACAAGAATTTATGCATGTGTCCAAACTCACCAAGTTATGTACATTATGTGCATTTTTCGTATATCAATTTTACTTCAATAAGCAAGAAAAATTAAAACAAAATAAATGCAATGTGTGACCCTGGATTGCATCTTGGACTAGGGAAAATCACTTCTATGATGGACGTTAGTCGAACAAAATCTGTCTGTGGACTGTAGATTAACCACTAATGCCATATCAGGTTAAGTGTCCTGATGTTTATAACTGTCTTGTGGTTATGAAAAGAATGTCCATGTTTTTAGAAAACATAGTATTTAGGGGTATTACATAATTGTAAAATGTACATACAAAGAAAAAATAGAAAAAAACGTGGCCAAAAATGTTAATAATTGGTGAATCTTGGTACAAGGGAGGTTTTGTACTATGTTTACAAATTCCTTATAAGTTTTAAATTATATAAAATGAAAGCTTAAAGGAGAAAAAAGATCAGGGAGAGGAATTTATGACCCTCATGGATCTGCTTTCCTTCTGCCCACACCTCCAAGCCAGTCATGACTCACTGGGCACCCCCAGCTGCAAGGCGTGTGGGAGCTGGTCTCCAGGCAGATTCTTGTGCCAATCACAGCTCAAGAATTCTATTGTTAAAGAGAATACATATAATATAGCAAGAGTGAGCTAATGGACCCAATTGTTATTCACATAAATAAAATGTATCCATATCTCTGCTTTCTATATTCTATAAGTTAAACATTATAGTCCATGAAATTAAACTGAACAGATCTTGCATGAATGTAAAATATACCATCACCCTTACATGTGACTTAGAATCAAGGAGAGAATCTCCACCTCCATGAAATATCTTCCTGATTTTATCTGTCCTGGATCCACTTCCTTGGGATATACACAGTCTCTGAGAGCAATCTCCTTTCAGATATGTGTCCCTCTGTCTCCTCCAGCTTGACAAGTCTCCTGCTGGCACCATACTGCCCCCCACCCCAACTCAGCAGAGCCCAACAGGGGGCGGCTGGCCTCTGGCCCAAAAGTGCTGCAGAAGTTTGTGGCCAGCACCAGGGCAGAGACTGGAGGGGGACCTGTGCTTAGAGACAGCAGGCGCTAACAATTGGAGAAGGTAGTCATGGATCCTTGTTCAAAATACAGTTAAAAGTTTAAACCTAGCTTGCATGTGTACACCATTTAATAGTTTTGTCCTTTTAAATATGTGTGTATGAGCAAAGGAGAGGGAGAGAGGAGGATTGGTTCTCTGATGGGTTAGATTCCTCATTTGGCTAGGGAAGGCAGGAGACATTATATTTTAAAGAAATTAGGGTATATGGTTTCAAGATTTTTAGGATTTGTGGGTTAGCACCCCAAAGGTGGATTAGTGGGAGTCACACAAAAGAACAATCCCTGGTAGAACATACCAGGTGTGGAGCAACAGTCCTCTCATTCCAGGTACTTGGGTCTGCTCTTTGGTGCTACATTTTCAAATAAGAAATTCCCCTTGAGGTCAAAGCTTAACTAAAACTCTAAGTGATCATTAGGACAAGGAAACTTAAAGACAAACACATTGTATTTCCAGGGGAATGACTACATTTCCTCCTAATTCCCTAAAGTTTTTCTTCCTTACCATTTCCTTAGCTCTCTTACCTGTGTTTTAAAAATATGTGGGCATAATAGAACATTATGCTAAGTCACAAGACAATCGCTCTATGGTTCCACTTATATGAAGGGCCTGGAGTAATTAAATTCACAGGGATGGAAAGTCTAGTGGTGGCTGCGAGGGGCTAAGAGGAGGGTAGAATGGGGAGCTGCACAATGCATACAGATGGGGAAGATTAAAAAGTCCTGGAGATTATGGTGGTGATGATTCTCAGCAAGGTGAATGTATTTAATGCCGCTTAAAATGGCTAAGATAGTAAATTTTATGTTATGTATGTTTTACCACAATAAAAAAGGGGGGAAACCCCTCCAAATTCACCCAAATTAATTTTCCCCTAGAGTGTTTCTTGCACTGATCACATCCTTTTCAGTAGTTGAAGACACTGAAATCTCACATCAAGCCAAAAAGTTTCCCAAAAGGGCAAGGTCATTCATTACCCATCTCTGAGACTAGGTTGGGCAGAACAGGATTTGGAGCATGCTTTCTGAGGATGGTTCTCACCTCCCACAAAAGGCCCTGCTGTCCTCCTCCAGGGACTTGCTGGGCTAGAACCCAAAGGGGGTCACAGTGAAGAGCAGGAGCAGTGTGTGCTCTTCCCATGAGAGCTCCTTTCAGCTCCCAAAAGGATCCACGACTTGAGAGAGGCATGACATGGGCAGGACACTCCTTGTACCGTGAGCTGTGGGCAACCCTGAAGAAACTTCTAGATCCTCCTCCTATTAACATGTTGCCTTGTGCTAAGGATGCATTTATTACATCAAAAGATGGGGAGACAGGAAAGCTCAGAGGACCTTGAGACCTTCTGCCTAGTGGTTTCCAAAGGCTGGCCTGCAGATGATGCCCTTCCTGTGTATCAGAATCGCTTGGAGGGTTTGTTTAAAAAAAATGCAGATCCCACTGCCAAGAGGGTCTGACTCTATCAGATAAGACCTCAAAGTCTATATACATTTTTTAACTCTCCAGGTGTTTCTGGAGTCAGATTTCAGATTGTTGCCAATGGCAAGTAACATTGAAAGTAACTTCCAGTTTGAAGTTGAAAGGTTTGAGTGTGAGTCTGGTGGAGTTCAGTGGCCTCCTGTAGTATAGGAGGATTTACGTAGTCCCTGACCATCTCCTCCAGGACTCAAGTATACTTTGAGATTGGTCACACCTCCAGGACTTTAGTAACCCATCTAAAAACACAATAGAAAGTGCCACCCTCTGGGGCCAGGGCACACCTGTGTTAGGGCTGAATTCAGTACTCTGAATTTTCACTAAAGAGTCCTTTAGTTGCTTGGGTATTTTTGTTTGTTCAGTTGGTGGGGGTTTTTTTAGTGCTAGAGCACATAAACATTGCTTTGAATTCAATTTTTCCAAAGTAATCTTGCAATCTCATGAGACAGGATAATGTGCAAGCTCTGAGGTAGAATGTCCAGAAGCAGGGGCAGGAGCACATAAATAGAGTTTAGACTGGGGAGCCTAAAGGAAAATTCTATAACCTCAGAATCTGATTGTGAAGACCCAAGCTTCAAGTTCTTGATACATGTGGTAGTGAATGAAGAATCCCCCAAGGTTATCTTAGACCATTTAATTGAAAATCTAAAGAAAAGTGCCACAAATTATTCCCCAAATGACTCACTGGATTTTCCAGGAGCTTTCCTGCCCTTCTGTCCTGCTGCTCACCTAGGTACCGCTAAGGAGAATGGAACACCCCCAAAGGAGGATGGAGCATGCCTTACAGAGGATGGAGCACCCCCTGAGGAGACAGGATCACCCCCTAATGCACTCTCTCACAGCCTCCTGTCCCTGATCAACAAACTGCACCATTCTATTGACTCGGATAGCTTCCCTTTACAGTCAAGAAGATGAAAAAAAGCTGAGAACCATTATTTGATTTTTGTCAAAGTAATGTCTGCACAGAATAGGAAGCATGGATGAACTTAAGATGAAAAACAATAGTCTCTTCTGCTCCAAGCTACTGCCCTGGTCCCACAAGCAGACTACAATGCTGCAGTTCTTCTAGTGCCTTCCCTTATGACTTGTCTAGGCTGTAGGCTTATACTACCCTAACCATATTTTTCAGTGTTGGACAAGATCTGTAAGGTCTCTGATATGAAAGGTGGCAATTGATCAACACAGGCATAACCCCATCTCCAATATTTGATGTTTATATTTCAATACCAGTATTCACTATCTTTTGATTTGTACTACTGTGTATGTGGACATTGGAGATATATATCCCAAAGCTAATTCCTTAGCCTGAATTCACATGGATTGCACTGTGGCTTAAGAAAGGCATTAGCTTAGTCAAGAACAGCTGATGTGCATGGAAAAGTAAAAAGGTGGAAAATGGACTGGTTTAGTATTTTGTTCCCCAAAAGGGAGTGTTATCCTTGCAGCAAGTTGACTGTTTTATGTTTCCAAAATAAGTGCCATTGTTGGACATTTGTGGTTGATCTCTAAAAAACACTAATTGAGGAAGTGGAAATTTGGCTGAGTCAACGGAAACTGCTGCAGGAGACCCAAAAGGAACTCTGAATGGAACCATTTCAGGGAGAAAGCAGCCGTTGTCCATGCCTGGATAACCATTAAGGAAGGCAAAAAGGACACATTTGTCAAATTGGCCAAGAGACTGTTTTGGAAGAAGCAGCGGTAAACATTGCCCAAAACTGCCAAATTGAAAAGAATTGAGAACACTGTGCACAATGTGAATAAACTGTCTAAGGCAGGACAACCTCGACAAGCAGTGCAGAGAGGGCTTCTGTGACAAAGAGCCAGTGTGAAATAAAATGGAGCAGTTGGATGGAGATTTTTGAGGTTCTATTTTTATTTCTTATTTTATAATGCAATAAAATTTGCTCCCAGTAGAGAAAAAGAAGAACCAAATGCTGTTTGGACTTCAGCATGGGGGCAGAGAATAAGGGTGATATACAAGGCAACATTTAAATTGTGTGTAAGAGGCCATATAGCATCTTTCCACGTGTCTTGCATGTGAACTTGACACAATACCATGTCACAGAAAAGGGGAAGGGGCTGCAGGAAAGCTGAGTATGGGGCAGGGGGTTCCCAGCTTCAAGGTCAGAACATAAGGACTTGAACCTAAGCTTCTCAACACCAGTTTAAAGCTGAAGAGGGTGAGTTTAGTTGACAGAGCCTCTCAAAGAGGAAATCATTATACTTGATTCTCCAGAATAAGTTTTTTGAGCTCGGATCTCAACATGAATCAGACCGTAAGTCTAAACTTAGGCCAAACACTGTAAGGCCAAACAGCAGTGCCTATTCCTATGTCCACACCATCTCAGGGAACCTGATAGATGTAACAGAGCCATGGAAACTTCTATTCCCCTGCCTTCCCAACACACTCCCCAGTCCCAGAGCTCAGAATATGTAGTGGTTCACACCTTAGCTCAGTTACCTTCTGCTGGGGATGATAATTGTTAGAACCAGCTTGGCTCCTGAGGGATGCTTTTCCAATAATCAAGGAGAAGAATCAAGGACCACAAATATAATTTGTTGAGCATCGAATTCTGCCAGACTTTCTATCATAGGCTTAAGTCCATTGTCTTATTCACCTCATCACAACCCCTTGGGTGCAATACCAGGTAATTCTAATTTTGTTGTTGTGAAAACAGAGGCTCATGTAAAGTAAAAATGTGCCCCAGGACTGCAACCAGCAAGAGATGCAAAGGGGACCCAAACTCAGGTGTGTCCACCTCCAAAGACCTCATCAAGTCAGCTTTGCCTCCTTCCATGGCTTCTATAAACTACATCATACCGACGATGCAAATCGTCTGAAAACTTGAGCTTCTATAATGGACACAATGATGGTACAGCTTGTTTGCATCAAACCAGTCTGCATCCCCAGTTTTTTCTCTTGCTCTTCTGAGCAAGGACTTGCCTGCATCCAAGAGGTAATTTCAACTTCCTAGGAATACAAACTTCTTGAAGAATAAAACCCAAAAAAAGTTCAGAAAAGGATAAAAGAATAAATCTCATGTTTCCAAATTATAAAAGAATAAGGTGGAGCTTGCAGTGTTGGTGCTGGGGATACTAATAACAGCATAGCTTATCATGGCTATGACTTATCAAGTCCAGGAAGAGCTTCCTAAAACCTGGGGTCAAACCCAGACCACCTTCCCCAAAGTCAGGTTGTGAGTGCAGAGCACAGAGGGCCACAGGCCTACTGACCTAAGGTCACAAACACAAGTTAGGGGCTGGAAGGGAACAGCCCTGTGCAATAAGCGAGGCCTAGGCTCAGTAATGTATCTGGACATTTTATTCATTTTTCTGATCAAGGTCAAATGATCACCTTCTTATAGTGGGCCTATGCCTTCACCTAGCCAAAAAAGTAGAAAGGAGACTAAAAAGGAACCAACATGTTTGGAAAAGAGGCATAGGATAGACATGATTTTGGAATCCAAGAATAAGGACAAAATTATTCTATAAACAATGCCAAAAAGCCAACTGTGCATCTGGGGGCAGGTGTCAAGTCTCAGATCCCTACTTTACACCTAACACATACTCAAACTCCAGCTGGATCATACACCTAAAGTAAAAGGAATAAAAATAACACAGTTCAAAGAAAATATAGGAGAATATGGGAAAGAATTTTTGTTGTTGTTTTTTTGAGAGAGAGAGAGAGAGAGACAGTTTGAGCAGGGGAGGGTCAGAGAAGGAGAAACTCAGAATTCAAAGACAGGCTCCAAGATCTAAGCTACCTGTCAGCACAAAGCCCAACACAGGGCTCGAACCCACGAACCGAGAGATCATGACCTGAGCCAAAGCTGGATGCTCAACCAACTGAGCCAACCAGGTGCCCCATGAAAAGATTTTTAAAATTAACATAAAAAGAGCACAAATCCTCAATAAAGATGTTGATATACTAAACTATCTTCAACCTAATCTGTATAATACACTGTCTTCAGTTTAATCTGTATAACAGAAATGATTAGCACAGTGATCTCTGATAAAGCTAAAGGAGGAGCTATCCCATGTCCCAACAATATTCCTTCAGAGGCCCACCCCAGAGTAACTCACACGTGTGCATGTGGACAGTAGGATGAAGGTGCCAACTGCAGGCCCAACTCTATCAGAAAAAGAGTAGTTTGACTTGGTGTCACCCAGCAGAGAATGATTTCATCCACAATGGTCAATTACAACAAGGGTCTAATGCATTACACAAAAGCAATGCCGGTGGAAGAACTAGATTGAAAAGTGCCCACATTGGGGGGCCTGGGTGGCTCAGTCGGTTAAGCTTCCGGCTTTGGCTCAGGTCATGATCTCACGGTTCGTGGGTTCAAGCCCCGCGTCGGACTCTGTGCTGACAGCTAGCTCAGAGCCTGGAGCCTGCTTCAGATTCTGTGTTTCCCTCTCTCTCTCTGACCCTTCCCTGCTCGAGTTATCTCTCTCTGTCTCTCAAAAATAAATAAAAAGCATTAAAAAAAAAGTGCCCACATGGGCAACTTCACTGATATGATTTGAGTAAAACCATAAAGTTGCAAGAAATGCAGTATGATATATATGAAAAATGCTAAAAGCCTGTAACTCAATGATATACATCTTTTTGGCTGACTTTCTCCCTCTTTATTTTAAGATTTTTTTTTTTTTGAGAGAAAGAGCACTAGCACACAGAATCTGAAGCAGGCCCTAGGCTCTGAGCTGTCAGCACAGAGCCTGACGTGGGGCTCGAACTCACGTACCATGAGATCATGACCTGAGACGAAATTGGGTGCTTAACCGACTGAGCCACCCAGGCACCTCTGACTTTCTCCCTCTTAAGCATCAATGGGACAATATGTATAGAGAGCCCGGGACAGTATCTGGCAAGAGTGAGCCCATGTCACTATCAGCTACTGTCCTTATTAGAAAAAAAATAAGCCTTTTGTTTGTTGAAAGTCCTGTTATTTGGAGTTTCAGTTTTGCTGAGGTGGCTCTACATTTTACCTAGTAAAAGTGGTGTTGTACCATTTCATACTTGTTAAATTTATTTAGAATATTTTAAATTTTAAAAACTTAAGTACATACAAAAGAAAAATAATGGGCAATATTAGGAGAAAATTCTGTTCTGAGCACACAGCCAACTTACTGAAGGAGAAAGTGGGTGCAGGTGCACCTCAGGAAAAAGTGATAGAATTTAGGACCTGTTAGAAGTGAGAGAAAAATGTCTTAAAAGACAAGACCTCAGCAACTACAATCACATTTATGACAGGATTGGCTGTTTTTCTCCCGTTTTAGTTTTTAAATCCACTTTGTTCACATACAGCTGACCCTTGAACAACATGCATTTGAGCTGCATGGGTCCACATATAGGTAAAGTTCCTTCGATAAATAACATAGGACAGCGCTGTCGACATAGTTTTCTCTTCCTCGTGATTTTCTTACTAACATTTTCTTTTCTCTAACAGAGTTGATTGTAAGAATACAGGGTATAATACAAATAACACCCAAAATACAGGTTAAGCAACTATCAAATTATCAGGAAGGCTTCCTGTGAACCATAGCTATGTTTTGGGGGAGTCAACAGCTACAGGCTGCACAAAGGTTGGTGCCTTTAACCGCCCCTATTGTTCAAGGATCAGCTGCATAAACCAAACTTCAAGGAAAGCCTCTGTTTTCATGTAAACAGCAACGAAAGAGATGGAACAGCCAGCTCTGGTAACGAAGGAAAAGGACAATTTCCTAACATGAGGAATGGAGGGGTGAGTGGGCCAGCACTCTGGCTCAGCGGGAGCATAGCTGCCCTGAAACAAGCTCTTGTGGTTTCTATATGCAGTAGGCAAGACCACTGGCTCATAATCACACTGCAGGGTGGATGGGTGGAAGGAGGTAAAAACCACCCTGGTGGCTTTCCATCCATCCATACTTCAAGTGATTCCTGATTGAGGACTCACATTTTTTTGGTAACATTAATATTTTTATTCTTCTTTTGGCCATTTTCACATTCAGTTGTTACTCCTCTTCATCAGTTTAAATTTTCTGGAAGTATAAATGAGATGTAGATATGTATGCTTTAAATGATCAGGACTCAAAGTCTCCTGAAGACTCAAGCAAGAAGAGTACTCCAAATGAGAACCAGGTGAAGAGAGGTCCAGGGTGGAAAGAAGCTCTGCCATGCCTGGTGGTTTCCTTCTTCCTCAGTGGTTTCCTTTAATCTGGCTATGATCACTCTATTCTGTGATGAGTCTTGGGGTTCTCTCTCCTGATGTTTTCCTCTTTTGCTTACGTAGACTCTGGGCACATTCTTG
The DNA here is from genome assembly GCA_004023785.1 of Mungos mungo. NCBI lineage: Eukaryota > Metazoa > Chordata > Mammalia > Carnivora > Herpestidae > Mungos > Mungos mungo. The sequence continues at coordinate 43,536 of PISW01010057.1, forward strand.
TTTCTCAGCACAAGAATATGAGCAATCTTGGGTTATCTGGGTAGAGCCCCATGAGGGAGTGTTAAGCCAGACGTGTAGGGCCCTTAGTAAGTGGTCAGGAAACCAAACAGGTAATTCTGAGCAAGATGGTGCAGGACAGTTGGAGGGTGAGGCTGAGTCAGGCTGGATGGTGAGTCAGACCACCTGGAAGGTGTTGAGCGATGAGGTCAGAGGAAGGGAGCTCAGGAGGAGGAATGCCACATGTCCAGAACAGAGATGATAGTTTTTGCTCACCTGCTGCCTCACCTTTGGCTTCACAGAGAAGAGCTGGTGGGTTGGTCCTAGCCACTGTTGACATTTTCTGATTTCTGAAAAGATTGTTCCAGAAAAACTGTGTTTTGCATAAAGAAACTCATTGATATTAATACAGTAAAAGTAGGACACTTTAATACCCAACTTATAGCAATGAGCAGATCTAAGCAGAAAATCAAAAAGGAAACAATGGCTTTGAATGACACACTGGACCAGATGAACTTAACAGATATATTCAGAACATTCCATACGAGAGGAGTGGAATACCATTCTTTTGGAGTACACATGGAACATTCTCCAGAATAGATCACATACTGGGACACAGATCAGCCCCAAACAAGTACGAAAATATTATGATCACATTTTCAGAACACAATGCTATGAAATTAGAAGTCAACCACAAGAAAAAATCACTCAATACATGGAGATTAAAGAGCATCCTACTAAAGAATTAATGAGTTAACCAGGAAATTAAGGGAGAAATAAAATAGTACAAGAAAGCAAATGAGGGGCACCTGGGTGGCTCAGTCAGTCAAGCGTCAGGCTTCCGGCTTCGGCTCAGGTCACGATCTCACGGTCTGTGGGTTCAAACCCCATGTCAGGCTCTGTGCTGACAGCTAGCTCAGAGTCTGGAGCTTGCTTCAGGTTCTATGTCTCCCTCTCTCTCTGACCCTTCTCTGCTCATGCTGTCTCTCTCTGTCTTTCAAAAATAAATAAACATTTAAAAAAAGAAAGCAAATGAAAATTAATGCATGATAGTCTAAAACCTTTGGGATGCAGCAAAAGCAGTACAAAGAGAGAAGTATATTGCAACACAGGCCTACTTCAAGAAGCAAGAAAAGTCTCAAATATATAACCTAACCTTACACCTAAAGGAGCTAAAAAAGTAACAGCAAATAAAGCCTAAAGCCAGTATAAGAAGGGAGATAATAAATTTCTAAAATTTTCTCACTTCAATATCATAAATGAATCATATAGTATGTAACCTTGGAATAAACATGTTTTACTCAGCATATTTTCTTGGAGATTTGTCCAAGTTGTTGTGTATATCAGTATATTATTCCTTTTATTCTTAAATAGTAACCCTTAGTTCATATACACTGTAGTTTGTTTAAATAGTCACCTGTTGAAGGATTTCTGGCCTGATATCAGTTTAGGGACATCACACAAAATAATCTGTTATAAACACTCTTGCACAGGTTTTTGTGTAAATATAAGTTTTCATTTTTGAAAATCGAACATTTTTGAGATCCTAGCCCAAGGTGTAATTGCATGTTGAATTTTATAAGAAATTGTCAAACTGTTTTCCAGAATGACTATAATATTTTATATTCCCATCTGCAATGTATAAATGGTCTAGTTTTGCACATTATTGTGGGTATTTAGTGTTGTCACAATTTTTTTTCGAGTCCCTCTGATGAGCATGTAGTATATTTTCTGGGTTTCTTTCTGTTGAAAAATATAGTTCAAACATAATGTTACATTGGTTTCAGATGTAAACCATAGTGACTTGAGAAGTCTATACATTACACTGTTTACCACAATGTAGCTAATGTCTGTCATCATACAATGCTCTTATAGTATCAGTGACTATATTTCTTATGTTGTACACTTTATCTCTGTGACTTATTATTTCAATAACTGGACGCCTGTATACCCCACTGCCTTTAACCTATTTTTTCCATACCCCATGAAAGTCATCAGTTTATTCTTTGTATTTATGGGTTTGTTTCTGCCTTTTGTTTATTTGTTTTGCTTTATATTTTTTTTAATTTTTGTTTTTGAGAGAGAGACAAACACAGACAGAGGTGAATGGGGGAGGGACTGAGAGAGATGGAGACATAGAATCTGAAGCAAGCTCCAGGCTCTGAGCTGTCAGCACAGAGCCTGATGCGGGGCTCGAACTCACAAACCACGAGATCATAAACTGAGCAGAAGTCGGATGCTTAACCAACTGAGCCACTCAGGTGCCCCTTGTTTTGCTTTTTAGATTACACATATAAATGAAACAAAATGGAACTTGTCTGTCTCTGATTTATTTCACATAGTATAATACCCTCTAGAGCCATCCATGTTGTCACAAATGCCAAAATCCCATATATATATATATATATATGGGATACATATATATATATATATATATATATATATATATATATATATCTTCCTTAAAAATTTTTAATGTTTACTTATTTCTATAATTTTTTAATGTTTATTTATTTTTGAGACAGAGAGAGACAGAGCATGAGAGGAGGAGGTGCAGACAGAGAGGGAGACACCAATGTGGGGCTCAAACTCACAAACCATGAGATCATGACCTGAGCTGATGTTGGATGCTTAACCAACTGAGCCACCCATATGCCCCATTGTTTATGAATTTCTGAGACAGAGAGACAAAGCACAAATGAGAGAGGGGCAAAGAAAGAAGGAGACACAATATCTGAAGCAGGCTTCAAGCTCTGAGCTGTCAGCACAGGGCCCAATGTGGGGCTTAAACCCACCAACTGCAAGATCATGACCTGAGCTGAAGTCGGGTGCTTAACTGACTGCACCACTCAGGCACCCCGACCACTTCTTATTTATGCATTCAACTACTGGGACACTTGGGTTTCTTCCATATCTTGGTTATTGTAAATAATTGGTTATTGCAATATTGCTGCAATAAATGTAGGGATGCGTATATCTTTTTCAATTAGTGTTTTCACTTTCTTTGGATTCCAAATATTGGAATTACAGGTTAAATTTAAATTTTTCAATTTTCAATCTTTTGAAGGATCTCCATACTGTTTTTCACAATGGCTGTACCAAGTTCCCATCAACAGTGCTCTATGGTTCCTTTTTCTTTACATCCTTGCTAATACTTGTTATTGCTTGCCTTTTTGATATTAGTCTTTCTGACAGGTGTAAGGTGATAGCTCACTGGGGTTTTGATCTGCATTTTTCTGATGACTAGTAATATTGGGCATCTTTTTATGTGTTTTTTGGCCATCTGCGTGTCTTCTTTGGAAAGAAGTCTATTCAGGCCCTCTGCCCATTTTTATATTTAGATTTTTGGGTGGTGTTAAGTTGTATAAGTTATTTATGTACTTTGGATATTAACCCTTTGTGAGATATATTTGCAAATATCTTCAACTCAGTAGGTTGCCTTTTCAATTTTGCTGATAATTTTCTTCATTGTGCCAAAACTTTCATTTTGGTGTGGTCCTATAGTTTATTTTTGTCTTTGTTTCCCTTGCCTCAGGAGACATAACTAGCAAAATATCATGAAGGTCCATGTCTGAGAGATTACTGCCTATATTTTATCTAGAAGTTTTATGGTTTCAGGTCTCACATATAGTGATAAAATGAGTTTTGTTTTTCTTTTTGTGAATGGTATAGAAAGTGGTTTAATTTCATTACTTTGCATATAGCTGTGCAGTTTTCCCAGCACAACTTATTGAATAGACTGCCTTTTATCCATTGAATATTCTTGTTTTCTTTGTCATATATGTGTGGGTTTACTTCTGGGCTCCCTATTCTTGTTCCATCCACCGATGTGTTTATTTTTGTACCAGTACCATACTGTTTTGATTGTTGCTGATTTGTATTATATCTTGAAATCTGGGATTGTGATACCTCCATCTTTGTTCTTCTTTCTCAAGATGGCTTTGGTTATTTTGGGTATTTTGTGGTTCCATATTTTAGTATTACTTGATCTAATTCTGTGAAACATGGTGGTATTTCAATATAGATTGTTTTGAGTCAATAGGTTGATTTGGGTAGTATGGACATTTTCACAATATTGATTCTTCCAATCCATTGTGCATGGACTATTTCTTCATTTGTTTGTGTCATCTTCAATTTCTTTCATCAGTGTTTTACACTTTTCAGAGTACAGGTCTTTCACGTCTTGGGTATGTTTATTCATAGATATTTTATTATTTTTGGTGCAATTGTAAATGGTTTGTGTGTCCATGAAGAAGGCAAGTTCAGGGTCTTCCTACATTGCCACATTGTACTCTTCTAACTTATTGCATTTAATTTGCATTTCCATGTTGCTTAGAAATGTTGAACCCTTTTCATATGTTTATTTTCCATCTGTATATTTTCCTTGAAATGTCTGTTCATATTTTTTGCTCATTTTCTAATTAGTTTTAACTTTTGAGTTTTGAGAGTTATTTAACATTCTAGATCTTAGTTATCTATTGAAAGCATGCTTTACAAATATTTTCTCCCACTCTGTTTCTTGATTTTTCATCCTGTTCATATGGGATCTCACTGAGAAAACATTTTTAATTTTGACAAGAATCACATCTTTATTTTATGAATTATGCTTTGATGTCAAATCTAAAAACTCTTTGCCTTCTTATAGTATTTTTATATTAATTAACTAATTAATGTTTGTCCTCTATCTCTAGGTGTCTACCTTTTTCATTATTAATATTTTACATTTTATCTTTTTCTATCTTTGTTTCTATTTAGTTGCTGCTAAATCTCTTCCTGCTTCTAATAATCTTTTCACCCAATGTTTGGCTTTTTCTTATTTTACAGTTTTGTTTTTCATTAATCTCAATGTTCTATTTTATATAATAGTATATTTTTATGTTCCCATTATTTATAGCATAATACATGCATCTATGTGTATAAATATCCCATGTAATACTATACCAGCTCCAACTGACAAAATTTAAAATGTATTATATATGTAGTTTAAAAATGATTAACAGATGAGCTATTGGGGGGGTACGTATTCAATAATATAACAAAATATTCCAGTTGTGTTTTTGCTCTTTTTGTGAGATTTTACCTTGAGCAAAATGTCTAATGGACTTATAAATTAATTTACTATCAGTTTATTTTATAGTTCTTTGTTTTGAATTTAATTTTGGTCATTTCATTTTCACAATAATTTACTAACATTTTTAATGTTCATTTATTTTGAGAGAGAGGGAGAGAGAGAGAAAGAGAAAGAGAGAGAGCAAGCAAAGAGGGCAGAGAGAGAGGGAGACACAGAGAGAGGGAGAGACAGAATCCTAAGCAGGTTCTGCACTGTTCTGGAGCCTAATGTGGAACTCGATATCACAAACTGTAAGATCATGACCTGAGCTGAAATAAAAAGTTGAATATGAAACCAACTGAGCCACTTAAGCACACCATGAATGTATTTTTATTACTAATATTATTATATTATTACCAAGAAATGTGATTAATCTGAAATTCATCAGATACAATTTTATTGATGGAATGCTAACATGTCTATGACATTTGCAATGATATCATCTCATAATTATCAGGCCATTATGTTAAAAATCCACTTTTATTGCGTGAGAGGGGTTTACAGGTACTGTGGACATAGACTAGTTCACTCATCTTTCATCTCTGCTGCTTCTTTTATAATATTTAGTCTTCTTGGTATCGGCTTTGAGACACTGGATGGTGTCTTCTAGTGTCATGTGGCATTACCCATTTTTCATATAAAAGCATCAACTGCTGTGTTGAATAGTCCAACTCAGTGGTGTTAATGGATGCATGTTCATGAGTACTAGAGCTTCCTGATGATCATTTCTCTTAGCATCACCTCACTGCACCTGTATTGCTCCAAACGTTTCCAGCCTCCATGCAACCACATACAGCATAATTACTGCTTTAAGAATATTCTTGTAGTTGTCTTCTGACTAGTGATGTGTGAGAGGAAATAGGCCCACAATACAAGACTTTGAGAGGAGCTATAGATGTCCACAATTGAGGTGGGTGATGTCCTTACATGGGAGAGAAATGTGACTTCCACCCTCCATGCTTGTGTGGTTCTGTGATGAGGGTTCAGCATGAGGGCTGGAGAACACACATGCTATAGTGTCAGTGGGCATCAGGTGTTGCAAATGGTAAGGACAGAGCACTGGGGCAGGGGCAGGTGGGTGGGCTGGACAGTGGATGAACCAAGTCCCTCAGTACTGGGAGGTGGGTCTGAGACTGGGGTTGCAGTTCATCCTGCAACAAGGCCTGTGCTCCCACCCTCTCCATCAGGGGGACCTCCCCTGACCCACACTAAAGGTCACTGATAATCACATTGGTGAGCACAACTTCTGGAATCTGCACTTTGATGTCATCTCAGTGGCAGGACCAAGGCCCACCTTAACTCTTGTCCCCAAGGCTGTAACCAATGGTCAGGCACCATGGACCAATAATCAAGTTCCACATGGACTTGAGTGGAGACAACAAAAAAGAAGAAGTAGTCAGAGTAGCTCCAAACTATGGAGACCATTCTAGAAAACACAGCACATTTACTCCATAGCCCCAAATATTGTCCCAAACATCATCCTTTGGAGAAAGTATGGGCAATGCTATCCCCATGTGGAGTGGGGCAATCGAGATATAGATAGCTCAGGGCAGGGCAAAGGCTGCAAGCCTGCCATGTGACAGAGCTAAGCTTGCCCTCTAATTTCCAGCCAGGACCCCCACAAACTCCCTGGGAGTCCTGGAGAACTGAGGGGGAATTCAACACAGCTTTCCAGTACTGAATATCACCCAGGGTTCTCAGTGGTCTCACACCAGGAAATGACTTTTGTCATCCACTGCCTAGGGCAGAGAGGGTCAGCCAGAGAATGGGGACCTATATCCTCAAAACCTGACCCTGTTTCACCTTACATGGGTGAATCTCACCTGTGTTCTCTCTCTTGGCATGATGTCCATGGAGACAGGGTGTGCTCATACACAAAGAGTACTATGAGCCTGAACAGGGCCTCTGCCATGGCCACACTCATACTTGGCCCAAAGTCTCAAAGGCTGTGAACATCTGGCACTCCCTGAGGTAGGATGGTTGCAGGCAGTGTGTCCCCAATGCTTTTTCAAGTTCACTCCACAGCCCTTCCCTGGATACTCAGATTTCTTCCCTTTCCCAACTCCAGGAAGCCAGCTTAGGCTTATTCAACAAACTTATCCTGAAAGGAGGAGAAGCAGGTGGGAGCCCCTCAAGCCAGCTGGGCAGGGTAAGAGAGGAAAGGTCTCCCCATAGTACATGGTCCTCAATCCTACACCTGCTACAAAGCTGAAGCACCTGGAACATGGACTCACCATCAGGGTCCTGTATAGAATAACTGGGTGGGGGGCAGGACCATTATCAAATCCCCACACGTGTGATCTGAGGCAGGGTTTAGTGAGTCTGTGTTGGGAGCCATGACTTAATGCTTTCCTTGTGGGCTCAGAACACAGAGAAGACCCTTTCCTGGATCTATGATGGGACTTGAGTAAAATTGGTATGGTTGTCTAGAAAATATGTTGGAATCATAATGTCTCAAGAGGCACTTTTATGCTTCCTTCTGTGGATTGAGACACAACTCAGGACAGACCAGTATGAGAGTAGGCAGGAGGGTGGTTGGTGGGAGGATCTGCAGAAAAATCTACTCAAGTCTGGAACCACGTGGGAGGGTTTTGGGACAAAAGTACAAGTGTGTCCACTCTGAGAGATGCTTGGATGACAGCAAGGATGCCTACCATGAGGTCCTCCCTATGGCTCTGCTTCAAATGTGCCCTCCTCGGAAACTCATACAAGGCTGCACAGATGATGAGCCTTGAAGACGTCTGCTCTGAGTCCCCAAGGAGACCCTGCGATTCAGACTGGAGGGTGCAGGAAGAGCATTTGAAAGATGATCACAGGGGACACAGAAAGGAAGGGAGGCAGTCAATGTCGCTGTTGTTATGGGTCACTGAGCAGCTGGAGAATGTGACAATCCTATGGATTTCTGACCTGCCCATCTGGAGCTGGGACTCTAGGCTTTTCCCTGCTGCAGCCCTATGTAGGTGTGGAGTGTTGTTTGGGACTCATCTCTCCCCGCTGAGGTGTGCCTGTTTTCTTGTTGGAGTTCCACTTGCACAGAAGAAGCCCTGAGTAGAGCTCTGGGGAGATGGAGATCTTGTAGTGGATCAAGGAGTGTCAGGTGCTGGGTGGTCCAGCTGCAAGGGCAGTGGAGATAATCCTACTTGGGGAAAGTGAGCCATGGCCCCAGGACCAAATGAAAGCCCTGTGTATTTAAGTAAATAGTCTTACTGGAATACAACACTCTTATTTGTTTTACGTTGTCTACGGTACTTTTTTTTTTAATTTCAAAAATATTTATTTTTTATTTTTTTCCTTATCAAGTAAGTTTCTTTTTTTTTTAAATAGTTTATTGTCAAATTGGTTTACATACAACACCCAGTGCTCTTCCCCATAAGTGCCCTCCACCATCACCACAACCTCTTTTCGCCCCTCTCCCTCCCCCTTCAACTCTCAGTTCATTTTCAGCATTCAATAGTCTCTCAAGCTTTGCGTCCCTCTCTCTCTCCAACTCTCTTTCCCTCTTCCCCTCCCCCAGGTCCTCCATTAGGTTACCACCCTGAATGGCTGATCTCGTCTGACCTCGAAAGTTAAGCAGGGTCGGGCCTGGTTAGTACTTGGATGGGAGGTCTATGGTACTTTTAAAGAGAAGTTAGGGAGTTGAAAACAAGGTCATCTGGCCTACAAAGCCCAAAATAACTACACTTTACTTACAGAAAAAGTTTGCAAATTATCTTCTAAGAGATTCAGGCTGAATCTCACACCATCTGGTAGAGCGGTAACCTCTCTAATGGTAAGTGTCCATGGGTCTCCTGGGAATTCAGGGACATGCAGCCTCCTTGTCCAAAGGTGGAAAGGCCCTGAGGGGCAAGTTTTGAGTTTCCCGGACATGTTGATGCTGCTGGTGGGAGCTTCCAACCATTCTGTGGATGGAAGCTACAGACCCTCCCACATCTTCACAACTGTGTGGACCAGGGAATGGGCGTGAGCAACCCCTTTCAAGACAGGGGCCTCAAGTGTCCTGAGGACATGAGGGCCTGTCTGGGTCAATCCTGCACTTTGGGTTCCCTGTCAAGTCACAGGCACAGTCACTGAACATCTAGGGAGTCAAGGCATCCCTAATGAGCCCAAGACAATAGCTCAGAAGTCCCTGTGCTTCCAGAAATGGCTCCATAGGTCCTAGAGGGAAGAGACCCCTCCCCAGGCACACCCTAGTGCCCTGCTGAGATGAGTCCTTCACCTGCCCAGCCACTCCCTCTGCAACTATGCCTCAAAAATTTTCTTGAAATGTAGATGTTGAATGATCTATTTTATAAGAAAAAATGAAAAATGAGGAGTTTCCACAATGCCTTGAAGTGAGACCCAGACATGTGCAAGAGAACAACCTGTATGTTGTTCCACCTAATGGAAAACTGGTGTCTAGAAGAAGAACAGCCAGAGGTCAGGTAGAGCATGGGCTCAATCAAAGAATTGCTCCAAGCAGGTCTTGTTCAGGAGTTCAAACCTTGTTCTCCAAGGCTAAATATTGATGGTGAAGAAGCAGATGGTGGTCTGAGAGAACAAGCACAAGAATGGAGGGTGGGTGGAGACTAGTAGGAAACAGTGGCTACAGCTCTAAACCACCCATCCTGGGTTGAGCAGCTGGGGATGCAGTGTTGGGGCCCAGTAGGCCAAAAAACCTCCCGCATAGCGACCATTGATGGCTAGGCCTCCAGGGCACCGGAGAATCTATATAAGTGACCATTGACGGCTCTGCCTCCGGGGTGCAAGAGAACTATTTGGGAAGTTGTGGAACAAGTTGAAAGACTGTGAAACAACATTTGGCCTCTTGGGCCGCACATGTGGCCTCTGTTCATCCTGTCTATGATTTTCTTGTAAAGAGGCATATACTTTTAGGCTTTGAATCAACTTGGGTCAGTCAGTGGCTCCAGCTTTCCCATTACCTTGCTTTCTTTTTTTCTTTTTCCATAATATTTTATTGTCAACTTGTTTTCCATACAACACCCAGTGCTCTTCCCCATAAGTGCCCTCCACCATCACCACCACCTCTTTTCCCCCCTCCCCCTTCCCCTTCAACTCTCAGTTCATTTTCAGCATTCAATAGTCTCTCAAGTTTTACATCCCTCTCTCTCCCCAACTTTCTCTCCCTCCTCTGCTCC
>PISW01010058.1:0-53758 GCA_004023785.1 Mungos mungo
TGGATAAAGGATCTGAATGTGAGACAGGAAACCATCAAAACCCTTGAGGAAAAGGCAGGAAATAGCCTCCTAGACCTCAATCGCAGCAATTTCTTCATCAACACATCCCCAGAGGCCAGGGAATCAAGAACAAAAATTAACTACTGGGACCTCATCAAGATAAAAAGCTTCTGCAAGGCAAAGGAAACAATCAAAAAAAAAATTTACAGATGTAAATGAATAGCAAAACATCCCATGTTCATGGCTTGAGATACTTCATACTGTTAAGATAACAATAATTTTTAGATGGATCAACATATTCAGCATATTGCCACCAAAATCCTAGCTATCTTCTTGGTAGAAATTGGCAAGCCAATATTAAATTACCTATAGAAATTGAAGAGATTCCCAACTAACAAAAGCAATCTCAAAGGAATAGAACAGAATTTCAGGATCCATATGTCCTGATTTCAAACATTACTACAAAACTACAATAATCAAGCTAGTATGGCATAGGCATGAAGATTGATATAGGCCAACAGAACAGAGCTGAAAGTCCAGGAGTAATTCCCTGAAATCTGTATCGAGCTGAATGTTTGTAAGGTGCCAGGACAAAGCGATGGGGGGAAATAAATATCTTTTAAATAAATGGCTCTGGGAAAACTGAATATCTACATGCAAAAGAATGACATTGGCCCCCTTTTTGTGTGTTAAATACACAAAATTAACTTAAAATAGACATTAATATATTGAAAGAGCAAACCACATAATGAAAAAAGTCCTTGATATGTATATTTAGCAAAGGACTAAAGTGTAGAATATACAAAGAATTTTTATATATTAATGTTAAAAATGCAGACAACTCAATAAAACGGCAGCAAAAGATTGGGAATAGATTCTTTACAAGAGAAACTACCCAAATGATCAGTAAGTATAGGCAAAAGATATAAACTACATGAGTTATCAAACACATGCAAATTAAAGCCACTGCACACTATTTCTATATATCCCCAAGAATGTGTACCGTGGAAAAGATGGAGAGTATAAGTGTTGGTGAGAAAGTGCACCACAGTTTTCCACCTGTTACAGAAATGACTGTCATTGGTACAGCACTTTATCGAACTTTCTGGTATTATCTATTAATGCTGAAAATACACATACATCGTGGCCCCCAAACCCCATTCTCTGGTATATATACAAGTCCCAAACTGGAAACAACCCAAACGTCAGTCAAAACTAGAATGGATGAATATGTATAGATTGTATAGACACATTTGAAAATTAGAAAGCCTCAAGACTGATTTAGCTATAACTAAATTGAATAAAAAGTGGAATACAAAAGAATGCTTATTGTATGCTTATATAAGGACCAAAAATGTCCCAACTGGCCAATGATGTTACAGACCAAGATAATGGCAATAAAGTAATCTGGTTAAAGACATTGTTTTCAAGCCGTGCATGTCTGAGATTAGGTCTTAGGGCAGCAATTTACTTGATCTCTCTGGGCTTTGGTTTGCTTTCTAGATAAAATATTAGTGCCCTCATAAGAGGCTCATAGGGCGGATTAAATAAATGATACACTGAAATGCTTAATTAATGTTAGCTGTGACAGACATCATTCAACAGGTAAGGAATTGGTAACTTCTGAATTCTTCACACATTAAATAAATGAAGCTTGATGGTGTTAAGAAAATTCATGTGAGTTTATGTTAATATCAGTACCAGATAAAGAGACTTATTACAAAAAGATATGGGAGATAAGAAAAGCTCTAAAAGCCCAGAGAAGTGGGCTCAAAAGTCTCACAAACATGCAGTGAACGTCATAGGAGAACTTGGGATTTTCTTATAGAAACATTAATACACAGAATTTAGAGAACTGGTGGGGGGAAATCAGGTGAAGAAAAAGATGAGAGGATACGTAAAATTAGATTAAGACAAAGAATGGGATCAGCAGTAAGAGCTGTCCAAGTCACAACTTTTAAAGGAGACATGTTTTTAGCCCAACGAGTGCCCATGACAATGGGGTTAAATTAACCATACCAAGGAAGGTCCCTGGCTCTAAAAATTTTCTGAAGAGCATGTTTCATGTCTCTATTCCTCAGGCTGTAGATGAAGGGGTTCAGCATAGGGGTGACCACCACGTACATCACAGAAGCACATATATTTTTGTCTTTGGAGTTGCCCGATGAAGAGAAAAAGTAAACCCCTGCAATTGTCCCATAATACAAACACACCACAAAGAGGTGGGAGCCACAAGTAGATAAGGCTTTGGAGATTCTCTTGAAGGAGGGGGCCTTCAGAATTACGCCTGCCATGTGGATATATGAGCCCAAGATACCAATCAGCGGTAGAATGAAGGTCAATCCTCCTTCAGTGAGGATAAGCAGTTCATTGAGGGAGGCGTCTGAGCAAGAAGACTTGACCACAACAGAAAGATCACAAAAGAAGTGTGGGATGACAGTTCCTGCACAGAAGGACAACTGGTCCAGGAGGAGGGTGTGCAAAAGAGCTTGGGCACAAGAGAAGAACCAGCATCCAGCCACTAGGATGATACAAAGTTCCTCCCTCATGATGGTGGTGTAGTGGAGAGGGTGACAGATGGCCACATACCTGTCATACGCCATCACTGTGAGAAGAAAGCTGTCAAGGAAACCAAAAAGTAGAAAGAAATACACCTGTGAAATGCACCCCACATAGGAAATGGATTGTTGCTGAGTCTGCATGTTCATGAGCATCTTTGGAACTGTCACAGATGAAAAGGAAATGTCAGAGAAGGCCAAGTGGCTGAAGAAGAAGTACATGGGGGTGTGGAGACGAGAGTCCAGCCTGATGAGCAGGACGATGAGCAGGTTCCCCAGCACCGTGGTCAGGTACATGCCCAGGAACAGGGCGAAGAACAGGCCCTGCTGCTCTGGGTGGATGGGGAGCCCCAGGAGGAGGAACTGGGACACCCTGCTCTGGTTCTCAGGCCTCATTCTGTGCTTTTATGCTGGAGATAAAGGAGGGTTGGGAATATCAGGAAAAATGGTAGAGACACAATCCATACTGTAATATTCTGAGAAGACAATGCATTTTAAACTACATTCCTATTAATTTTTCTCACCTGTGGATCCATGCATCTTCACTCTATCCAAGTCTGGCTCTAGGAAAATCTTAAAACCCAAAGCAACCAACAAGACCTCATTGTATAGGAGCAAGAGGACATATACCTTTTCATTTGCCCATTATTTACTGAACATTGAGACTGAACCTGGTCCTCTACTAAGGACTGAGATTGCAATGGTAGACAAAAAAAAAATAAGATCCCTACTTTCTATGAATGTATTTATATGCATATACTGGGATAATTGATGACACTGAGAAGAGCCAAACCCAAACAGTTCGCTGTGGCAGAAGTAGTAGATGGCCCTTAGCAAACTAGTATCAGTTGTTTCTCCCTTAAAGTGACATGCGATGCCATCACTAAGGTGGCCTTGTTGGAGTATTATCACATTTTTCCTGTGAACCTGGCTGAGTCACACTGACCTATAGCTGTAAGCTCACCCGCAATCTAGAAATGGGGGGTCATTAAAAACCCACCTGATGCCAGAATAACTCCTAAACCAGAATACCTCACAGTCTTCCATGATAATGATACACATTTGGGAGATTGTACTATGTGCCAGGCACTATGCTTAAGAGGTTTACTTATGTTTCCTAATTAAATACACATATCAGCCTTCCATTACCAGACAAAATCTTTTCTGTTGCACTAAGAATTAAGGTCATTTTCTCATTTAAGCCATTAGGAGTTAGAAACATTATGTAAACTCCATAGGCAACAAGTAGCTGTTAGAAATAGGAAACATCTATGTTCATATATCCTAAGGGGAGACACACACACACACACACACACACACACACACACACACACACACAGATGGGAATGTTTGTATACGTATATATTCATCTATCTCTATTCCATCTATGCATATATATACTTAGGTGGAATATATGTAGACATATGGGATATACATATTTATACACACACATATGAAATACAATTAACCCTTAAGTAACATGGGGGATGGGACACTGATTCCCCCTACTCAGTAAAAAGTCTACATATAACTTTTGACTCCCCCAAAACTTAATTATTAATAAATAGCCTACTGTTGAGAAGAAACCTTACCAATCACATAGTCGATGGATACATGCTTTGTATATGTATTATATACTGTGTTACAATAAAGAAGGCTAGAAAAAAGAAAATGTTATTAAGAAAACCGTAGGATGAGAAAGCACATTTATAGTATTGTACACACATTTGTGGGAAAAATCCATGTGTAAGTGGACTCGTGCAGTTCAGACCATGTTGTTTAAAGGCCAACTGCATATATGATTGTGTACAGATATATATTCCATATGTATGGATATACATATGCATACTGTGCATATATATATCCCGATAATAAGTACATATTTAACTGTAGTCCTATATATATAATTGCCATTTTCTTTAAAAAAATTTTTTTAATGTTTTATTTATTTTTGATACAGAGAGAGACAGAGCATGAGAGGGGGAGGGGCAGAGAGAGAAGGAGACACAAAACCGGAAGCAGGCTCCAGGCTCTGATCTAGCTGTCAGCATAGAGCCTGACCCAGGGCTCAAACCCATGAATCTGATCCATGAGATCTGACCTGAGCCGAAGTTGGAGACTTAACCGATTGAGCCACCCAGGTGCCCCTATAATTGCCATTTTCTATAGGTCAGATATTGGTTAGCTCAAGTAGTTCAATTTAATATTGTGTGATCAGCACCGTGCTTTTAACATTTAGATCGCCCATTTCATTGGTTGTGAGTGCCAGACACACTATGTTCTTTTAGGGCTGCAAGGAGACTGAAGTTGTCCAAAATATTCTTGGTGCCCTGTTTAGATAATTCCTCTCATTTATATCTATATATTTTCCAGTTGACAAAAGGCACTCACATACATTAACTTCTATTCAAGCCATAAAAACTTATTGAGGACCCGTAAGCCTCCATTTTGTAGATATGTAAACTGAGGACAAGGTTTGAGTGACTTTCCCAAGGTCTTGCTCCCATTTGGTGAGGCTCAGGGCTCTAACTTCACTCAGCAACACGCCTAACATTTCTTTGCCTGAGACGTTAAGTGAACGTGCAAGAGTTACAAAACTGAGCCATTTAGTCACTCAGGTGTATGAAAATGATAACAGACCTTTTTTGGGAAATAATCACTGATAGCACTGGCTATCTCTGTTTATGTTGCCCCCGAAGGAGGTCACTTAAGGAACTATTTCAAGTCATGGGTGCAAATCAGAAGCCTCCAAACACACACACACACACACAGACACACACACACACACACACACACACACACTTGCGCACGCTGCTGATTTGAAGATTTCAGTCACCTGTATCTGAGCCACATCCATAAGGGAAAGATAGTCAGTATGTGGCTTATTTCATAAATACTAGTATACATACAAGTCATGAAAAATAACACAAGGCTGATCTACACAATACACAATAGTGTATCCCCCACAAATACATTCATACAAATACATGCACCATTAACATACAAGCATATAATACTTGGTAAAATACACAACTCACATGTGTATAACACATCACTGTATGTACACACCACCAAAAACACACAAAGCCTTACACAATTTCAAAATATCACAAGAAACATGTACCAACCACACACATGCACACTTAGTCACTCTCTACCAGCAGCACACACCTTCCCATCACTGAAAATTGTGCTTTGGCCCCTTCCCAGTGAAGGCAGTCATTGTGGGGCAATTAAGCCTATCAAGTGACAGGCACCGTCATTAAACCACCACCAACACCACATGCACATGGAACATACACACAGTAACAGACTCACAGGCAAGAGGAAACAATACACATTCCTGGTCTTACATACAAGCGTGTCACTCACAAGCAGCTTGCACACTAGCACATGCTGCTGAGGACATATTTGAGCCCCCTCTGACTTTGTTCCTTGATGAGGTTGGATAGCCTTTTCCCAGCAGTGGAGACAACAGTCTTATTCCTAATGCTGAGCTCTCATCACTCAGCTGTGATGCTCCTCACCCCACTGGGAGAAACGCCACTGTCACAAAAACAGAGGCAAATATTAAAGATCACGGACAAGTCAGAAGTCCCTAATCACGTGTTGGAGGCTGATACCTTGGTCTGCATGCCCTAAAACACAGCTCAGATTGGGTCTAACTGCGGAAAAGAATCAGGCTGTGAATCAGTTACATAGTGCACACACAAACACAACTACCAAACAGAACAGGTACACAAGCATATGCAATGCATACAGACACACACACACACTCACACACACACACACACACACACACACACACTCATGAACACAGAGATGCTCATACACAAACCCACAAGTACGTAGGCAGATCCATTGCCGAGTGCAGCTTTCCAGCTCCTTCTGACCTGTGCTTGTTGGTGAGTCAGATGCTTCCTTCAGACTGTTGCCAAATTCTCAGCTTCTCTTCAGAATAAAGGAGGAGCCATTGTGGGTAATTGGCCAATTTCTTCCTGCCATAAGGAGAGCAGCATGTTCAGAGCCAGAGGGGACTAGAGTCACAAGGGACAGTGTCTCTAATGCCAGGGGTGTCTTGGACTTGTTTTCTCTTGGGCATAGTTCCAAGCTCAAACTTTTTGGAGCGTTGGTTCCAGCTGTGATTCAACTTTTTTTTTCAGTTGGTCCCTGTGTGATTGCATTATTCAGTTTTGGTTTTGTTTGTTTGTTTGGATTTTTTGAGGATTGATATTCTTTTTTTGTTATTTATTTATTTTTTTAATAGTTTATTTTCAAATTGGTTTCCATATAACACCCAGTGCTCTTCCCCACAAGTACCCTCCTCCATTACCACCACTTCCCTTCCCCCTCCCCCTCCGCTTCAACCCTCATGAATGGATCAAGAAGATGTGGTGTATATATATACAATGGAGTATTACATGGCAATGATAAAGAATGAAATATCACCATTTGTAGCAAAGTGGATGGACCTTGAGGGTGTCATGCTAAGTGAAATAAGTCAGGCAGAGAAGGACAGATACCATATGTTTGTACCTATAGGTCTAATGGGATTCAAGTTTTTAACATTTATTTTTTAAAATGACTTCATGCTTAGAAAGAAATTATAAAGATGATAGAGTGAATTCTCTTATGCCCTTCACACATACTCTTTTACAAAACCTAACATTTTACCATGTGCACATGTATGTGTGTGCATGTGTGTGTGTGTGTGTGTGTGTGCATTGGAGATCTGGCTACTGATCTTTCATAAGCACAGTGCATATTATCAGGAGGCACACACTTTGGTTCAGAGGTCAGGGGATGTTAACATTTCATATAGGAAGAGGATTTATTTTTTTAATAGTTTACTGTCAAATTGGTTTCCATATAACACCCAGTGCTTCTCCCCACAAGTGCCCCCCACCATGACCATCACCCCCTCCCTCCTTCCCCCTCCCCCTTCATTCCATGGTTCGTTTTCAGTATTAAGTAATCTCCCTTGATCTGTGTCCCTCACATTCCCCAGCTCTCTTTCCCCCTTCCTCTCCTCATGGTCTCCTGCCAGGTCTCAGGTCTCTCCTGTTAGACCTATGAATGCAAACATATGGTATCTATCCTTCTCTGCCTGACTTATTTCGCTTAGCATGACACCCTCGAGGTCCATCCACTTTGCTACAAATGGCCATATTTCATTCTTTCTCATTGCCATATAGTACTCCATTGTGTATATATATATATATATAAAACACATCTTCTTGATCCATTCATCAGGTGATGGACATTTGGGCTCTTTCCATGATTTGGCTATTGTAGAACGTGCCACTATGAACATTGGGGTACATGTGCTCCTATGCATCAGCACTTCTGGTATCCTTTGGGTAAATCCCTAGCAATGCTATTGCTGGGTCATAGGGGAGTTCTATCAATAATTTTTTGAGGAGCCTCCACACTGTTTTCCAGAGCGGCTACACCAGTTTACATACCCACCAACAGTGTAGGAGGGTGCCCGTCTCTCCACATCCTCGCCAGCATCTATGTTCTCTTGATTTGTTCATTTTAGCGACTCTGACCAGTGTGAGGTGGTATCTCAGTGTGGTTTCGATTTGTATTTCCCTGATGATGAGTTACGCTGAGCATCGTTTCATGTATCTGTTGGCCATCTGGATGTCCTCTTTGGAGAGTGTCTATTCAGGTCTTCTGCCCATTTCTTCACTGGATCATTCATTTTTCATGTATGGAGTTTAGTGAGCTTTTTGTATATTTTGGATACTAGCCCTTTATCTGATATGCCATTTGCAACTATATTTCCCATTCTGTTGGTTGCCTGTTAGTTTTTTTGATTGTTCCCTTTGCCTTGCAGAAGCTTTTTGTCTTGATGAGGTCCCAGTAGTTCATTTTTGTTCTTGATTCCCTTGCCTCTGGGGATGTGTCGAGGAAGAAATTGCTGTGATTGAGGTCTAGGAGGCTATTTCCTGCTTTTTCCTCAAGGGTTTTGATGGTTTCCTGTCTCACATTCAGATCCTTTATCCATTTTGAGTTTGTTTTTGTGAATGGTGTCAGAAAGTGGTCTAATTTTATTTTTCTACATGTTGCTGTCTAGCTCTCCCAACAACACCTTTTGAAGAGGCTGTCTTTTTTCCATTGGACACTCTTTCCTGCTTTGTCAAAGATTAATTGGCCATATACTTATGGGTCCAGTTCTGGGTTCTCTATTCTATTCCATTGGTCCATGTGTCTGTTTTTGTGCCAATACCATACTGTCTTGATGATGACAGCTTTGTAGTAGAGGCTAAAGTCTGGGATTGTGATGCCTCCCGTTTTGGTTTTCTTCTTCAATATGACTTTGGCTATTTGGGTTTTTTTTTTTTTTGTGGTTCCATATGAATTTTAAGATAGTTTGTTCTAGCTTTGAGAAGAATACTGGTGCAACTTTGATGGGGATTGCATTGAATGTGTAAATTGCTTTGGGTAATAATGACATTTTAACAGTGTTTGTTCTTCAAATCCATGAACATGGAATGTTTTTCCATTTCTTTGTGTCTTCTTCAATTTCCTTCATAAGTCTTCTATAGTTTTCAGCATACAGGTCTTTTACATCTTTGGTTAAGTTTATTCCTAGGTATTTTAAGGTTTTTCGTGCAATTGTGAATGGATCTATTTCTTGCTTTCTCTTTCAAGTTATTCTAAGAAATAGAAATGGAAGGAAGACTACTGGACTCATTCTACGAAGCACATATCACTCTGATTCCTAAGCCAGACAGTGACTCATGAAAAATGAGAACTACAGGCCAATATCCTTAACGAATACAGATGCAAAAAACTCAACAAGATACTAGCAAACTGAATTCAACAGCATATTTTTAATAGTTTATTGTCAAATTGGTTTCCATACAACACCCAGTGCTCTTCCCCACAAGTGCCCTCCTCCATCACCACCACCTCTTTTCCCCCCTCCCCATCCTCTTTAACCCTCAGTTGGTTTTCAGTATTCAATAGACTCTCAACCTTTGCGTCCCTCTCTCTCCCCAACTCTCTTTCCCTCTTCCACTCCTCCTGGTCCTCCATTAGCTTTCTCCTGTTCTCCTGCTAGACCCATGTGTGCAAACATATGGTATCTGTCCTTCTCTGCCTGACTTATTTCGCTTAGCATGACACCCTCGAGGTCTATCCACTTTCCTACAAATGGCCAGATTTTATTCTTTCTCATTGCCATGTAACACTCCATTGTATATATATACCACATCTTCTTGATCCACTCATCAGGTGATGGACATTTAGGCTCTTTCCATGTTTTGGCTATTGTTGACAGTGCTGCTATGAACATTGGGGTACATGTGCTCTTATGCATCAGCATTTCTGTATCCCTTGTGTAAATCCCTAGCAATGTCTATTGCTGGGTCATAAGGGAGTTCTATGGATAGTTTTTTGAGGAACCTCCACACTGTTTTCCAGAGCTACTGCACCAGTTTACATTCCCACCAACAGTGTAGGAGGGTGCCCGTTTCTCCACACCCTTGCCAGCATCTATAGTCTCTTGATTTGTTCATTTTAGCCACTCTGACTGGTGTGAGGTGGTATCTCAGTGTGGTTTTGATTTGTGTTTCCCTGATGATGAGTGATGTTGAGCATCGTTTCATGTGCCTGTAGGCCATCTGGATGTCCTCTTTGGAGAAGTGTCTGTTTATGTCTTCTACCCATTTCTTCACTGGGTTATTGTTTTTTGGGTATCAAGTTTGGTGAGTTCCTTGTAGATTTTGGATACTAGCCCTTTATTTGATATGTCATTTGCAACTATCTTTTCCCATTACATTGGTTGCCTGTTAGTTTTCTTGATTGTTTCCTTTGCTGTGCAGAAGCTTTTTATCTTGATGAGGTCCCAAGAGTTCAGTTTTGCTTTCATTTCCCTTGCCTTAGGGGATGTGTTGAGTAGGAAATTGCTGCGGTTGAGGTCAAGGAGGTTATTTCCTACTTTCTCCTCGAGGGTTTTGATGGTTTCCTGTCTCACATTTAGGTCCTTCAGCCATTTTGAGTTAATTTTTGTGTTTGGTGTAAGCAAGTGATCTAGTTTCATTCTTCTGCATGTTGCTGTCTCGTTCCCCCAGCACCCATGCTAAAGAGGGCGTCTTTTTTCCATCAGATACTCTTTCCTGCTTTGTCAAAGATTAATTGGCTGTACATTTGTGGGCCCAGTTCTGGGTTCTCTATTCTATTCCATTGGTCTATGTGTCTGTTTTTGTGCCAATACCATACTGTCTTGATGATGACAGCTTTGTAGTAGAGGCTAAAGTCTGGGATTGTGATGCCTCCCATTTTGGTTTTCTTCTTCAATATGACTTTGGCTATTCTGGGTCTTTTGTGGTTCCATAAAAATTTCAGAATAGTTTGTTCTAGCTTTGAGAAGAATATTGGTTCATTTTAATGGGGATTGCATTGAATGTGTAGATTGTTTTGGGTAGTAATGACATTTTCACAATTTATTCTTCCTATCCATGAACAAAGAATGTTTTCCATTTCTTGGTGTCTTCTTCAATCTCCTTCATAAATTTTCTATAGTTTTCATCATATAGGTCTTTTACATCCTTGGTTAGGTTTACTCCTAGGTATTTGGTGGTTTTTCTTGCAGTCATGAATGGGATCAGTTCCTTGATTACTCTTTCCGCTGATTTATTATTGGTGTATAGAAATGTAACTGATTTCTGTACATTGATTTTGTACCCTGCAACTTTAGTGAATTCATTGATCAGTTCTAGAAGGCTTCTGGTGGAGTCTGCCAGGTTTTCCATGTAGAGTATCATGTCATCTGCGAAAAGTGAAAGTTTGACTTCTTCTTTGCCAATTCTGATGCCTTTTATTTCCTTTTGTTGTCTGATTGCTGATGCTAGGACTTCA
Organism: Mungos mungo; assembly: GCA_004023785.1. Classification (NCBI taxonomy): domain Eukaryota; kingdom Metazoa; phylum Chordata; class Mammalia; order Carnivora; family Herpestidae; genus Mungos; species Mungos mungo. The sequence goes on from PISW01010058.1 coordinate 11,430, forward strand.
AGCACTATGTTAAATAACAGTGGTGAGAGTGGACACCCCTGTCGTGTTCCTGCTCTCTGAGGGAAAGCTCTCAGTTTTTCCCTGTTGAGGATGATATTAGCTGCGGTCTTTACATAAACTGCTTTTATAATGTTTAGGTAAGTTCCTTTTATTCTGACTTTCTCAAGGGTTTTTATTAAGAAAGGGTGCTGTACTTTGTCAAATGCTCTATCTGCATCTATCGACAGGATCGTATGGTTTTTATCCTTTCTTTTGTTAATGTGATGTATCACATTGATGGATTTGCAAATATTGAACCAGTCCTGGATCCCAGGAATGAATCCCACTTGATCATGATGGATAATTCTTCTAATATGCTGTTGAATTCGATTTGCTAGTATCTTGTTGAGTATTTTTGCTTCTGTATTCATTAAGGATATTGGTCTGTAGTTCTCTTTTTTTGGTGGGTGTCTGTCTGGTTCGGGTGTCTAGAGTTGCTGGCTTCGTAGAATGAGTTTGGAAGTTTTCCTTCTATTTCTATTTTTTGGTATAGTTTGAGAAGAATGGGTAAGAGCTCTGCTTTAAATGTCTGGTAGAATTCCCCTGGGAAGCCATCTGGCCCTGGGCTCTTATTCGTTGGGAGATTTTTGATAACTGATTCGAATTCTTCACTGGTTTTTGGTCTATTCACGCTTTTTATTTCTTCCCGTTTGAATTTTGGCAGTACATGTGCATTTAGGAATTTGTCCATATCTTCTAGGTTGTCCAGTTTGTTGGCATATAATTTTTCATAGTAATCTCTGATGATTGCTTGTATTTTTAAGGATTGGTTGTAATAGATCCTTTTTGATTCATGATTTTGTTTATCTGGGCGTGCTCTCTTTTCTTTCTGAGGAGCCTGGCTAGAAGTTTATCAATTTTGTTTATTTTTTCAAAGAATCAACTCTTGGTTTCATTGATGTGCTCAACTGTTCTTTTGGATTCTATATTTTTTATTTCTTTTCTTCTGCTGGGTTTGGGGTGCTCTTACTGCTTCCCTTCTAGTTCCAGTAGGTGCTCTGTTAAATTTTGAATTTGCGCTTTTTCTAGCTTGTTGAGATTGGCCTGGATTGCAATATACTTTCTTCTTAGGACTGCCTTTGCTGAGTCCCAGGGATTTTAGATTGTTATAGTTTCATTTTCATTGGTTTCCATATATTTTTTCATTTCTTCTCTAATTGCCTGATTAGCCCAATCATTCTTTAGTAGGGTGGTTTTTACCCTCCGCATTTTTGGAGGTTTTCCAGACTTTTTCCTGTGGTTAATTTCAAGTTTCATAGCATTGTGATCTGAAAATTTGCATGGTATGATCTCTATTCGTTTATACTTATGGAGGGCTGCTTTATGCCCCAGTATGTGATCTATCTTGGAGAATGTGCCATGTGCACTCAAACAGGTGAATTTCCTAACTTCAGGATGCAGAGTTCTAAATATACCTATCAATTCCATCTGTTCCAATGTGTCATTCAGGTCCATTGCTTCTTTAGTGATTTTCTGTCTGGTTGATCTATCCATTGCTGTCAGTGGAGTATTAAATTCCCCTGCAATTAGCACATTCTTATCAATAAGATTGTTTCTGTCTGTGATTAATTGTTTTATGTATTTGGCACATAGATATTTATAATTGTTAGCTCTTCCTGATGGAGAGACCCTGTAATTATTATATAATGTCCTTCTTCATCTCTTGTTACTGCCTTTACTTTAAAGTCCAGTTTGTCTGATATAAGTATGGCTACTCCAGCTGTCCTTGGCTTCCAGTTGCATGATAGGTATTTCTCCATCCATTTACTTTCAACCTGAAGGTATCTTCAGGTCGAAAATGAGTCTCTTGTAGACAGCAAATATATGGGTTTTGTTTTTTTTATCCATTCTGCTACCCTGTGTCGTTTGGTTGGAGCATTCAGTCCATTTACATTCAGTGGTATTATTGAGAAGTGTGGGTTTAGAGTCATTGTGTTCTCCCTAGAATTCATGTTTATCATGGTGTTTCTGGCACCTTGTATTCTTTGCAACATTTCCTTTATAGAGTCCCTCTTAGGATTTCCTGTAGGGTGGGTTTGTTGGTCATGAATTCTCTCAATTTTTGTTTATTTGGGAACACCTTTATCTCTCCTATTTTGAATGACAGGCTTAGTGGATAAAGGATTCTTGGCTGCATGTTTTTTCTGTTGATCACATTGAAGATTTCCTGGCTTTCCTTCCTGGCCTGCCAAGTTTCACTAGATAGGTCTGTAACCACTCTGATAGGTTTCCCTTTGTATGTGAGCACCCTTTTCTCCCTAGCTACTTTCAGAATTCTCTCTTTATCTTTATATTTTGCCAGTTTCACTATGGTATGTCGTGCCAAAGGTTGATTCAAGTTACGTCATAAGGGGGGGTTCTTTGTGCCTCTTGAATTTGAATGTCTATTTCTTTTCCCAGATTTGGGAAATTCTCAGTTATAATTTGGTCTAGTATCCCTTCAGGCCCTTTCTCTCTGTCTTCCTCTTTAGGAATTCCTATGATGCGGATATTGTTCCATTTGATTGTATCACTCAGGTCTTGAATTCTCCTTTCCTGCTTCTGGATCAATTTCTCTCTCTTTTTTTCAGCTTCCTCTTTTGCTATAACTATATCTTCTAATTCACCTATTCTCTCTGCCTCATCAATCCTTGAGGTGGCTGCCTCTGTTGTGTTATTCACCTCATCTGTAGCCTTTTTTTAACTCATCACACCTATTTTCAAAGTTCCTAGTCATTGTCTCAGTTGCTTCTTTAATGCTTTTTTCAACCCCAGCGATCAATTTTATGACAAGTTTTTAAATTCTTGATCCGGTATGTTGTCTAGATCTGTCTCGAGCAGTTCTGTGGCTGTGACTTCTTCCTGGAGGTTCTTCAGGGGAGAGTTCCTTTGTTTTGTCATTTTTGCTAGTTTTCTGTCTCTTGTCAGCTTTAAAAAGCTCATTGTGACACTGGCTGTTTATATTGCTCTGTTAAAGGAGGCTTATTGACTGTCCAGGGCCTGTTGTTTCAGGAAATATTCTTTTAATGGTGTCTCTCAGTTTCTCTTGTTGTGCCTATGAATATTTTATTTCCCTACTCAGCGATATTTGGGACTCACCGTCATGCACACTTTGGCTTGTTTCTTGCGGTAGCCCTAAGCAGGAAAACAGACAGACAAATACAGAGGGAACCGAAGCACATGAACGCACAGACAAATCAAACAAACAAACACATTTAAAAGAGGAAAGGAAAGAAACAAAATGGAGAGGAAAGAGCCGAAAAGTAGAGAAGAAAAAAAAAAAATAAAGGGGGTCAGAGACGACAAAGGACAATGGACAGTCTAAAAGTGTATGACAGGTTGAGGGGAGAGATAATGAGGAGATACAGGATATCTGGATGAAAAGAAAGAAACAAAAAAGAGGGAGAAAGGAGAAAGGAAAATAAGGAGTAAAAATTTTAAAAAATTTAAGTAAAAAAGGGAATAATAATAAAAAATAAGTAAAAAAAAAAAAGAAGAAAAAAAGAAAAAGAAAAAACAACAGCTCCCCCTTGTGGATAGGCATGCTTTGGTGTGGTAGGTCTCAGAAACTGCTCTCAGAGGCTCCGCCTTGGTGGCTGCAGAGAGTAGAATAGCGGCACGCCAAGCTCCCCTGTAACTCAGCACTGTAGGCCACTCTAATGAGTATGATTTCCTTGTGCCACAGTTGAGCCAAGTTGTATTTTCCAGGCTGCCTCGTTTCAAAGTCCTAGTCCATGCACTTTTATGCTACCACAGATGAGATGTACTTGCTTTGGTGGCTGGCTTCTTAGGGGGAGAGATCAGTTTCTCTTGGCTCAGGCAGGGATTTGTGCTGCCGCTGCCTGAGGCAAGGTGTGCTGCCTGAGGTGAGGTGTGGGGCAGGAGGTGAAGTGTATGCCCTCACAGACACTGCTATGGACTCCCAGCCCCCAGTCTGGATAGCGATCGCTAGGGGGAGGGAGCAGGTTTTCTTGGTGCTTGCTGAGATTCTCGTTGTTGCTGCCCAAGGCACTGGGAGCTGCTAGAAATGAGCTGTGCACTCCTGCAGCTGGAACACGTGCCACGGCCTCCACTGCCACCAACTTCCTGCTGGGATCACATAGGGGTGGGGCTATTTTTTCCCTGTTGGAACCCTGGATTCGGGATTCACGTGGTGAATGCTTGGGGAGAGATGCGCCATGGAAATGAGACGCGTGCTCCCACTCTCGCAGCCGAGGTCAAAGTGAGCACCCCTGGCATGGCAGCCATGGCCGCTGACTCCCTGCTGGGATGGCACAGGAGTGGAATCTGTTTTTTCCCTTGTGCCACCTGGGTTCAGGATTTGGGCTACCCAGCAGTTATATATGGAGTGAGAGTTTCTTTCTCTGTGTGCAGTTAAACGTTCTTTATCTCTTCCCCAGAGACAGTACTATGAGCATATTCAGTTTCTCTTTCTCTTCCCTTTGTCTCTCAGGGGCTCTGCGCACTTGCCCCGTATTGTGCTGGGGCTCCCACCCCCTTCTGCTCTTCTGAGGCTGGCCCATTTTCCAATCTCCCCAGTTCACACTCACTCACTCAGGTATTTGAGGTTGTCTTCTTTCTGGAGTCCATATTTTCTCCTTCTGCTCTTGCAGATGAGAGTAATGTCCTTCTCAGTATGATAGATGGGGCAGATGAAGTTTACAGAGCTTTCTTCCTCCCTAGCATCTTGGCTCCTCCCTGCTTTTTTTTTTTTTTTTTTTTTTTGTTCTAGGATCCAATTTAGGATGGCACATTGAATTTAGACCCATCATCTTTATTTATTTATTTATTATTTATTTATTGAGTGTGTGAGTGAGTGAGTGAGAGAGAGAGAGACAGCATGAGCAGGGGAGGGTCAGAGAGAGAAGGAGTCACAGGATCTGAAGACAGGTTCCAGGTTCTGAGCTAGCACAAAGCCCAACGTGGGGCTTGAACCCACAAACTGTGAGATCATGACCTGAGCCGAAGCTGTCTGCTTAACCGACTGAGCCACCCAGGCTCCCCATGACCCATCATCTTTTAAATACTCTTTCTGTATTTGAAGATATGCCCACATCTGCTAGAATCAGCTTCTCTGGTTTGTAACTTAAAGTTCTGATGGATAAGGAAAGAGTAGACTCAGGAAGGCTGGGAGAGGTTCCCTAGTCATCAAGACATGAAAGAACCTACTCAAAAGAATGGGGTAGGGAGTCAATTTCAAACTCATTAGTTTCCAATTTATTATTCTTGTAGTTCTTTATACTCAAATGAGCAGACATATATGTCCATTTTACTATTTCTTCTTCATTTTATTTTACTTATAGCTGAAATATACACATAAAATGGTTACCATTTTGGTCATTTTAAAGTGTACCACTTAGTGGTGTTGTGTACATTCATTATGTTGTGCAATCATCATCACTGTCTGGTTCTAGAACTTTTTCATCCCCCCAAACAGAAAGCATGTGCTCGTTAAGAAGCCATTTTCCATTCTCTCCTGTCCCCAGTCCTTGACAACCATTAATCTTCTTTCCATTTCTGTAGCTTTCCCTATTCAGGGTATTTAATATAAGCAGAATCATATGATATGCGGCCTTCTATGTCTGCCTTCTTTCACCAGGCATGATATTTTCAAGTTTCATCTATGTTGTGTAGCATGAATCAGTACTTCATCCCTTTATATGGCCAAATAATATTCCCCTATACATATATACTACATTTCCCTTATCCATGTATCTGTTGGTAGACATTGAGCTGATTTCTACAGTATGACCAATGTGAATACAGTTGCTACCTTTATGGACAAATATTTGTTCTATTATATGTTTTCAATTATTTTAGATATATACCTAGTAATGGAACTGCTAGATCATATGGTAATTCTCTGTTTAAGTCATTGAGGAAGAACCAAACGATTTTTCACAGTGGCTGCTCCCGTTGGATACTACCAGCAATGTATGAGGGCCCCAGTTTCTGCACATCCCTTTCAACACTTGTCACCTTCCATTAAAAAAATTATGGCCATCCTCATGGTTGTGAAATCCTGGTTTTGATTTGTATTTTCATGGTGGTTTCTGATCTACATTTTTCTAATGACTAATAATATTGAATATCTTTTCATGTGTTAAGTGGCCATTTGAATGTCTTCTGTGGAAAATATCTATTCAAGCCTTTTGCCCATTTTTAAATTGGGATAGTTTGTCTTGTAATTCTGTCAAATTTTGCTTGGCTACTGTTTGTATGGAATATCTGTTTCCATTCTTTTATTTTCCCTTGTGTCATTGGACTTAAAGTGAGTTTCATAGAGAGTATACAGTGGATCATGTTTTATTTTAAATCTAACCTACCAACCTCTGCCTTTTAATTCAAGATTATAATCCATTTACACTTAAAATAATTGCTGGTAAGGAAGAACTCACTTCTGCCATTTTCCAGTTTGGTTTCTACATGCTTTATATATATTTTTATTCCTCAACTTTCCATTACTGCCTTCCTTTGTGTTTAATGTTTTTAGTGTATCTATTTGATTTTCATTTAATTTCTTTTTTCTGTATATATCATTTATTTTCTCAGTAGTTACCTTGAAAATTACAGTTATCATCTTAATCTCAGTCTAGTTTGACTTAGTATCACATAAACTTTAATAGCATGCAAAAATTCTGGTCTTAAGTATATCCATTTTCCCCCTTTATATTGTTGTTTTCATAAATGACATCTTTATATATCATGTACCCATTGATACATATTTGTAGTAATTGTTTTATGAATTTTTAAAATCATACAGAAAACCAAAAGAAAACTTGCAAAAAAAGTTCAGCAATACTGGCTTTTCTATTTACCTATATAGTTGGGTTTACCACTGTCTTTTATGCCTTTATAGGTAGTGAGTTACCATCTAGGATCTTTCTCTCTTTGTTCCTTCTTCCTTCCTTCCTTCCTGCCTTCCTTCCTTTCTTTTTTCTAAATACTCTATTTTTTTGAGATTATTTATTAAATATTTTTAGTCATTTAAATTTTTATTTTATTTTTATCTTTTTTTAAAAAAATTTCAGTTAGTTAACATCTAATGTAATATTAGCTTCAGGTGTACAATTTAGTGATTCAACACTTCCATAACACCCTGTACTTGTCACCTATTTAAACCATCTCCCACCCATCTGGTAACCATCAGTTTGTTCTCTATAGTTAAGAGTCCATTTTTTGCTATTCCTCTCTCTTTTTTTCTGCTGTGATCATTTGTTTTGTTTCTTAAGTTCCACAAATAAGTGAAATCATATGGCATTTTTCTTGATCTTTCTATTTCAACCTGGAGTACTCCTTTTAGCATTTCTCATAGGGAAGTTCTACCTGAACAAACTCACTAATTTTTTATTTGAAAATATTTAGAGGCATCTGGGTGGCTCAGTCAGTTAAGCATCCAACTTCAACTCAGGTGATGATCTCATGGTCTGTGGGTTCGAGCCCCCCATCAGGCTCTGTGCTGACAGCTTGAAGCCTGGAGCCCTTCATCATTCTTTAGACATTCTCTATTTGTTGAGATATTGCTCCCTGCATTCCTTTAGCTCTTTGAGTATATTTATTCAAAGACCGTTGATTTAAAATCTTTGTCTAGAAACTCCAATGTCTGCACCTAACTTAGGGTCAGTTTCTGTTCATTTCTTTCTTTCCTTGAATCAGAAATACATTTTTGTTTCTTTGCATGCCTTGAACCTTTTTGCTAAAAACTCGATATTTTGAATACTGTGACACGGTAACTCTGGAAGTTAAAATTTCCTCTTTCTCTGGAATTTGTCTTTGTTATTTTCTGTGAGTATATGCATGTGAAGAATAGGGATGCACACATATCCTTGGGGACAAAACGCATCAAATGCAAAACCACCAGTGTGCTGTGCATTCCCTCCACCTGTGCTCCTTGGTGAGTGCTGGCCAAGGGAGATGAAGTATGAAGCTAGAGTAATTACTTCATATTTGTCTCTGTGGATCAGCCTGGGAAATCATACTCCTGGGGCCTAGAACCTAGAAGTACTTCTGTGACAGTGTGCAGAAGACTCGTCCAACCTCCACTGCTGCAGTCTGGGTTGTTGCTCTCTGGCTGGCCCAATTTAGTCAGCAGCCCTGGGTCCTCTGATTTCTCATTCGCTATGGCTAAGAAGAGCCTGCATTCCTAATCAAGGTCCTGTGAGGCCAAAAAGGAGAACACAGGTGCAAGAGGGAGGAGGTTCTCTCTGATGGTGAATTCTGTTTGAGCTAGATAAATGAGGTGAGTGCTCCAAGAAAAAGGCAGTTTTGCTTCTGGTTCTGTGTCTCCTTCTCTCTCTGCCCCTCCCCCTCTCATGCTCTGTCTCTCTCTGTATCAAAAATAAATAAAACATTAAAAAAAAAAAAGGGCGCCTGGGTGGCTCAGTTCGTTAAGCCTCTGACTTCGGCTCAGGTCAGATCTCACGTTCGTGGGTTCAAGCCCTGCGTCAGGCTCTGTGCTGACAGCTAGCTCAGGGCCTGGAGCCTGCTTCTGGTTCTGTGTCTCCTTCTCTCTCTGCCCCTCCCCCTCTCATGCTCTGTCTCACTCTGTATCAAAAATAAATAAAACATTAAAAAAGAAAAAAAGAAAAAGGCAGTTATGTTTTTCCCTCTGAGACCCACAAAAGTTCCCAGTCAGAGTCCCTGCCTCTTGTCTCTGCTAGTCCTGGGATGGGTAGCAGAGTCTATTCCCTTAGAGAGAGTCACCTATGTCTGCCTGTAGCAGAGGAAGAGATTAAGTGAAGGTAGCCTTGATTCAGGGTGTTTAAGGATACCAGAAATGGTATATCCTACCTTCTTTGTTATATTATGCAAGTGACTTAATTTCACTGAATTTCAAAAATTTGTGAAGTGTGTGTAATAGAATTAATGGGTTTTCAATTAGATGCTGCACTGGGTTGTGCTTAGAGTTCAAAGTGAAAGCTATTACTGGTTGCAGACTAGATGGGTTTAGGACATGGAAGCCAGGGTATGTGGATCTTAATGAGCATGTAGCAATGATGGAAGCCTCCCGAAACCCATATCTCCAACCAGTACCTATCACTTTGTTTTTGCTTTTTAATCTCTCTGCCTGATTGTTCTCCTTTCTTGGGTGGATTGAGGAGTAGGGAACCATGCACAGACCTTGGAATGAAGGTCCAGGAACTTGGAATGTAGACATCTGTGAATTGGGTGAGGGTATTTCTTTTGGAGAAGAAGAGAAGCACCAACTTTTTTTTTTTTTTTTTTTTTTTTTTTTTTTTTTTTTTTTTTTTTTTTTTTTTTTTTTTTTTTTTTTACACTTTTTGACTTGTCTCTTCTCTTCCTCCAGGAAGAATAGTGGCATGGACAGAATCAACAACTCCAGGGCTACTGAGTTTCTCCTCTTGGGTCTTTCTGAGAGGCCAGAGCAGCAGTCTCTCCTATTCGGCATCTTTGTGGGCATATACCTGGTTACTATTATGGGAAACCTGCTCATTATCCTGGCCATTGGCTTTGACCCACACCTCCACACCCCCATGTATTTTTTCCTGGCCAACCTCTCTTTTGCTGATGCCTGCTTTTCTTCCACCACAGTCCCCAAGATGCTGGTGAATATCCAGACGAGAAGTCAGACCATACCATATGAAGGGTGTTTGGCCCAGATGCATTTCTTCATGACGTTTGGAGCACTGGACGACTTCCTCTTGGGGGTGATGGCCTATGACCGCTATGTGGCCATCTGTAGGCCTCTTCGCTATTCCACACTCATGAGTCCTCTTGTGTGTGTGCTCCTTCTGGCAGCATGCTGGGTCCTCACCAACCTCGCTGCCCTCCTACACACCCTGCTTATGGCTAGGCTTTCTTTCTGTGCAGGCAACAGCATCCATCACTTCTTCTGTGACGTGGTCCCTCTGCTGCAGTTGTCCTGCTCAGACACCAGTACGAACCAGGTAGCCCTGTTCACTGTGGGCTCCATGATACTCACTGGTCCTCTCTCCCTCATCATTCTGTCATATGCATACATCATCTCCACCATCATTAGGGTCCCATCTGCCTCTGGCAGGCAGAAGGCCTTCTCTACCTGTGGGTCCCACCTCACTGTTGTCTTCCTGTTTTATGGCACAGCAATTGGTGTCTATCTGTTTCCCCCTTCCTCACACTCTGGGGGTAAGGACAGGGTTGCAGCTGTATTTTACACTGTTGTGACTCCTATGCTGAACCCCTTCATATACAGCCTCAGGAACAATGATATGAAGACTGCACTGAGTAAGCTTTTTGGAATTCATACATTCTCTTCTCAAGGACTTTGATCCTACATCTATATTTTGAAGTTATGCCATGGAGAACCCATGTGTTTATGAAGCATAATCACCCCTTAACATATTTGCTTTGGTTTAAAAAAAATGACCCAGAATCATTCTCTTAAAATTTAGATGTAACAATGTATGTGGTCAGCGTATTTCATAAAGGACTTGTCCTGTCTTATAAATGTGAATATTTCCGTGGTATTTGTAGGGTGATCTGAATCAAAGGGGCAAGGTCACTTAGAACTTCTTTTGTTTTGCTTGTATTCTAATGTGTGAATTTTTTTAACCTACAATTCAGCCAGAATTCATTGCTATCCCATTAGCCAGATACTGTGTCAGGCAAATGAGGTAATGATTTCATGCCTTTATGGAATTCATCTTATAGAATTCAGTATGATATGTTGTTGCACATATATGCAATTAACTACTACACAGGTCCAATCATTATGATTTCTCCATGAAACTTAATATCTATTTTATTCCATGTTCTTAACTCTCTAAATGTATTATGCCATTTAATTCTCCAATTGTAATGATCTTGGGTTAAATACTATGATTATCACATTTTATGGAGGGATAGTATAGCTAGTAAGTGGGAAAAGAAAGATTGAAATTGATTTCTAGTCTAACTCTGGAGTCCAAACTCTTGCATGCTTTAGTATCCTGCTTCTCAGTGCTAATGTCTGTGGCAAGAAACATGGTCACATAGAGCTAGTATGTGTATGCTTTTACCTACCATGTGCCAGGTACCATGCTATGCACTATTAGTAAAATGTAAAAATAAGTAAGGTATTGTCCATGTCTATACATGGAAGAAACAGACATGTGTTTAAGGTAGTATTAATCAAGTCAGATGGTGATAATTGCCGTGACAAATATTAGAGCACAGAAGGAAGCAAAATAATCTGCATAACGGCAATCAGGTACAGTTTTACTCATGAAACGACATTTTATTGAGCCTTAATGTGTGAGTTCACTTGAACTGGTGGAGAAAGAAAAGTGAAGATTCCACAGGGACAGGCTATTTAAGCAGAGGTCATGCTTGCTGATGGATCCAAGCCAGCTCAACCTTGCAAATGTTTCATAGTGGTCTCTCTAAATATGTGTCTTGGCTTTTCTTTCCCAATTCTGTCTCCTTAAAGTCTCTTGGTCAATTCTGCTCTTTGTAGCTTTCTGTCATTGTCAATGCTTTTGAATTCTAGCTGAAGATTAGTATTTCCTGGAGCTTTAGAATTCTCTAGAGAAGAGACCCTACTGTTTTTTTATAAAAACAAAATAGGTAATTCTAGTGCAACCACATTTGAGAATACCATTATGGGAAATCCTTCATGGCAGCAAAAGGACAGATAAATAAGGGAAAAAGAACTGAGGGCTGAAGGCGGGGGGATGAGCAGGGTGGTAGTAATGGAGGAGGACACTTGTGGGGAAGAGCACTGGGTGTTATATGGAAACCAATTTGACAATAAACTATTAAAAATAAATTAATTAAAAAAATAAAGTAAACTCTATGACTTTTAAGTGTTAAAATCACCAAAACACCTTTAATTTTACTGGTAATGACATATACAACCTTTAATACTGGATATTAAGTATTCATATTAAGCCATAATAAGTATTCATGTTGAGCCATAAAAAAAACACCTAGTTCATTATTTACCTTATCAAGGATAAAATCAGTGAGGGATTGGCCATACTGACAGCAGTAAGAAGTTCCTGAATGCTGAACCCTGGTTGAATCCTATTATACCTTACTCAATTTTTTATTCTTTGCTATAGTTTGCTACCTTTCCATAAAAGTCTTTCTGGACCTGCTACATACTATGTACAGTTCCATCTTTGAATAATATTTAGTTTACTTTGACACATTATTTTCAATTATACTTACAATATTATTAGAGTGAGGCATTCATCCCTTCCAAAGAGGCTATTTATATTCTTATCTTTGGCTTCTACTCCTGTTCAAAAATGATAAGCAATTGGATTCTTGCCCACTGGATTTTTTTTTTGCCACTCTTCCTTAGAGTCACTCCTGGGGGAGGGGGTTCTATATGGCAGTGTACCTTCCAGGCAGTAGACATCCGTCCATTTTCAGCTCATTGCAATGTATCATGATTTTGTCCATGAACCAAGTTCAAGTGTTTTCCACGCCAATGGACCAATGATGTGTGTTGAGTGAAAAGAAACTGAAAAAAAAGGTGGAGAGAGTGGAGATCTGTGCTGACCATCTCTGTTTGCTTGTGCTTTCTGGACCTGCTTGAACTTAATCTCAAATAGAGCATTTCCAGTGTATGATGGCTTGCTGCTGCACCCTTGCACCCTGTCGTAAGTCTTAGAACTGGGTGAGGGATTATGACTTTTTGTTGTAAAAGTTACCATGGGTTTCTACATACTTTTTTCTTGTTGTTATATAATTTAAGCAATACCCTCATTGGCTTCCCCTCTACTTAAGCCCTAGAAACACAACAGTTTATTAGCCACTTCGACAAATCCCTATAGGAGATCTGGCCTTGCCATGCATTTTGATATTTGGTATTTTCATTCATATTGCTTCTGATGGTTAAGTGCTGCCACTTGGGCCTTGGCTACTCCAGAATAATGTTATCCCTGCTGATACTAGGGAGCCAGGTTCCATGTTAGCATTTTCGCAGTTCTTTCCCAAGGGAGAGAGCCCCCAATCAACTTCTCAGTGATTCTGTTGTCCTCCTCACAAGTGTGTTCTTTATTGCTTTAGTGAAAGGAGCACCTCCTGTCCTTCCTTGGGCACATAATTGCCTTGTTCTTTATTGCTTTAGCGAAAGGAGCACCTCCTGTCCTTCCTTGGGCACATAATTGCCTAGTCTTATAAATCCATCCTAACATGGCCATGTACCTGAAATTCTGACCTCTTCCTCAGTACTTTGCCAAGGTGTTCTAGCATCTACATTCCATTTGCTGTAAGCACCATCATGTCCAAGCCTATCATGATCCCAGTAGCATGTGAGGACTTATTCCAGGTGTTCCTGTCTCCTGGGTCATAGAAGAGTCCTTATGCTTTGAGCATTTTTACCCCATCCAGCCCAATGTTTCATAACTTTCTTGTCCAGCCATTTAAATTCCTCCATTTATGAGTGGTATGTATTAGCTAAATCCTCCTCCCCACATTGATGAATCGGGTAAATATTCCTGTAGCCAGGACTGTTCCTTCATGTTGGGGCTGTACTGAAATCTGTTCCAAGTTATTAATCTAGAGAAAATGAGGCAGTCAGGCATTTTGAAGAAAGCAACTGTCATCTTGTGTATCACCCACCTCAAGCAGAGTTTTATCAATTACCACATGCTGCATAACAAAGGCTCCCCTAAACTTGGTGTTCAGAAAACAACCATTTACTTGGTTTATATTTCTTTGGGTTAATATTTAAGAGTTGGCTCAGCTGGGTAACTTTTAGTGGTTTTGGGTAGGCTCACTAATGTGTCTATAGTCAACAGCCCATCAACTGGGTGAGGCAACTTCAGGAGATTGGCAGCTAGTCATAGTGAATGAATTTCTGGTACTAGGAAATTAGCCTCAGCTTTAAAAAGATGTTGGAGATATGTCTCAGTCTTAAGGCTATCTCATGGTTCTGGGCAACCATCTCCTTAAATGAGGCATTTCTCAGCTACTACCCATGCATTCTAGTGATGCCAACTAGGGTACGTACTAGCACCAAACCTCTGACTTTTCCTACTACCTAAAGTCTAGCCAGATATGGATTTCACCAGGGTTCTTGCCTTCTAGTGTTTGAAAATCAGATGAATCATAAGCATACACTGACCAATGAACAAATGGCCAGGGAACATTTTAGGTGGCTGTACCCAGTTTGCATACGGGGATGTAAAATGGACTACATCAGGAAATGATTGGACACCCCAAGGTCAGGAACATTACATCCCCATCTCAACTCACCTACAGAGCTATAGCTTCTCATTTTCCTTTATTGACATAAATGTGTACCTTTCCATATTCTGTTCCTTCTGCCTTCAAAAACTTCTCTTTTCTGTTTTGCAATGACATACCTGTCCTTTAAGACCCATCACAACTGTTACCTCCTCAGTGAAATCCTTCTGGATTCACCTATCCAGAAGGAGAAGAGAAACTTGCATTTGATCTGTGTTTTAAGCAGAACTTGAAGATGGTAGCATGTGTCAAGTACTATGCTAAGCAGTTTTACATGTGTTATCTTTTTGATTTCTCACAACTGCCTTAGACGATAGTTATTATTCACTTGTTTATATTTGGAAGCTGAGACAGAGGGGCGTTGGTAACTAGCTAGAAGTCATACAAGCAGTGAATGGTGGAATTGATACATAAACCAGGTATTTCTGATTCCAGTGTAAGTCTTATTTTCACTTAAAAATTATTTTAAAAATCTGAGTTTGTCAGTGAGATCTCAGAGTTACAATTATGCAGGAAAGGAATGGATGGAGTGCAGTGAAGTTTCAAAAAATTTCTCCTGGGGATTATTGAAAAGTCCTTATTCCCTTGTGAGGATAAATCATTAGCAGCATCCCTAAGGGAGATGCAATAATAAAACTGATATATTTAAAAATAGATCTTAACGTAGATTGTTGGCACTGTGCTGAATGATGACCGCATAAAAGAATCTCAGTGAGAGCCCCACATGTGGTCCAAGTACCGTTCTCTCTGATCATGTGGTTATCATGTGGTCTTAGGTTATTTCAGAATATCTAACTGGAGACTTCTGCTCCATCAGGGGGTGTGCTCCTTTGGCGAAGTATCAGGATCTAGTGACTGTTTATTCTTCCATTCTAGCTTCTGATTTGCCTTGCCACAACCTCAAGTCATTTGCTAGTATAGAGAGACATTGTTGATTGGAATTGTGTATATGAATGATGTGAAGGAAGTAAGAAAAGAAAGCAAACCAATAATTGAGAGAAATATGTGGATTTCATGTCTATTTAGGCATTGTGTAACCAATAAGGGTATGCATTTTGGAATCAAATCTGGGTTCAAATTCTGGCTCTGCCATGTATTAGCTGTGTAACTTCAGATAGTAATTTAACCCCCCCTTTTTAAGCCTTTGTTTTCTGTACAATGCAAATATTTACCTCAAATGAATATGTTGAATATTACTAAAGATAATAAAAATCTAAGCATAAGACCCAGAATGAGAAAGTTTACATCTTTTGTCTCTAAATTCTTCCAGAAACACTACATGATAGAAAATGTATTTTTAATCATTTTTAATTTTAGTATAGTTGGCATGATGGGCAATATTTGATTACCTCCTTTCATGAGTAGGCAAACTGTGGCTCACTGCCAGAGATTAGAAAACTAGCAAGCAGCCGATGCAGGATTTGGATAACTGTAAGTTGATCACCTCCACATTTCCAGAATGAACGTCCTTGGCCTCATGGAGATCGCAGTGCCCTTCTGCTCAGAAGTCTCCCCAAGGCACTTTTCATATCTTTGTTTCTCAGACTATAGATGAACGGGTTCAGCATGGGAGTCACCACAGCATACATTACTGCTGCAATCCTGTCCTTGCTGGTGGAATCAGCAGAGGAGGGAATGAAGTACACCCCAATAGCAGACACATAGAACAAGCAAACTGCGGAGAGGTGGGAGCCGCAGGTGGAGAAGGCCTTCCACTTTCCACTAGCTGATGGGACTCTCACAATAGCAGCCACGATGCGGACATAAGAGATGATAATTAGCAAGGGGATCAAGATGGTCAATGCCCCTCCCCAGTACATCAGCACACACTGGTTGGCATAAGTATCGGAACAAGAGAGCTTCAACAGGGGGAGAAGTTCACAAAAGAAGTGGGGAATGATGTTGTCATTGCAGAAGGATAACTGAGCCAGGAGACTGGCGTGGGTCAGAGAGTATGACTGAGTGAGGATTAGGGACATGACTAACAGCAGAGTACAGCGTCTGGGAGTCATGACCAAGGTGTAGTGAAGGGGATGGCAGATAGCCACAAGCCGGTCATATGCCATCACCGCCAGGAGGAACACATCTAGACCAATGAACCATAGGAAGAAGTAGATCTGAGACAGGCATCCAGCGAAGGTGATGGTATTCCTATGGGTCTGGATGTTCACTAACATTCTAGGGACTGTGGTAGATGCTAAACACAGGTCAGTGAGGGAGAAGTTGGCCAGGAAGAAGTACATGGGGGTGTGGAGGTGTGGATCAGAGACAATGGCCGATATGATGACAGTGTTTCCCAGCACAGTGAGCAGGTACATGCTCAGGAAAATGCTGAAGAGGAGAGGCTGCTGTTCCTGCTGCTCAGACAGGCCCAGGAGGAAGAATTCAGAAGCACTCAGTGTGTGATTTCCTGGTTTCATGTCGCTGGTATAACTAAGGAAAAAATAGAGGATGACACTTTAAAAACTTTTCCTGCCCTGATATTGTCCAGGTGGAAACAAAAACATAATTAAAGGTGGAATCAGAACATTAATAGACAAGCATTATCTCACTGAAATCTGAAAGAGCTCTACAAGATAGTCCTGGTTATGCCCATTTTATTGATTAAGAAGTGGAGCCACCTAGAAAAAGATGGAGGTAAAGTTTAAATCTGGAAATTCTGACTTTAGAGTCTGAGAGCAAAATGATCCTAAAATTGGTATGGAAACCAAAAGACCCTGAAGAGCCAAAGTATGTTGAAAAAGAAAACCAAAGCTGGAGGCATCACAATTCCAGATTTTAAGCTGTACTTACAAAGCTGTAATCATCAAAGACATATAGTATTCACACAAAAACACACATGTAGATCAATAGAATAGGACAGAGAACCAAGAAATGGACCCACAAATATATGGCCAACCAATCTTCAACAAAGCAGGAAAGAGCATCCAATGGAAAAAAGACAGTTTCTTCAGCAGATGATGTTGGAAAAAATGGACAGTGACATGCAGAAGAGTGAAACTGGACCACTTTATTACACCATACACAAAAGAAAATTCAAAATGAATGAAAGATCTAAATATGAGAGAGGAAACCATCAAAATCCTATGGGAGAAAACAGGTAGCAGCCTCTTTGATCTTCCTTGACATGTCTTCAGAGGCAAGGGAAATAAAAGCAAAAATGAACTATCGCGACCTCATCAGGATAAAAAGCTTATGCACGGTGAAGGAAACAAGAAACAAAGCTATAAGGCAACCAACAGAATGGGAGAAGATATTTTCAAATGACATCTCAGATGAAGGGTCAATAATCAAAATTTAGAAAGAACTAAGAGACTCTTAAATACAGAGAACAAGCTGAGTGTTGCTTAAGGGGAGGGTGAGAGGGGATGGACGAAATGGGTGATGGGCATTGAGGAGGGCACTTGGGAATGAATACTGGATATCATATGTAAGAGATGAATTACTGGGTTCTATTCCTGACGCCAAGACTACACTGTATGTTAACTAACTTGAATTTAAATTAAAAAAGTATAAAAATGAATGAATGAATTAATGAAAATAAAAATAACAGTGCTTCACTGGGGATAAAAAGTACTTATCAAATTCAACACCCCCAAGAAAACAAATAATCCAGTGAAGAAATGGGCAGAAGACATGAATAGACACTTCTTCAAATAAGACATCCAGATGGCTAACAGACACATGGAAAGATGCTCAATATTCAAATCAAAACCACAATGAGATACCACCTCATACCTGTCAAATGGCTAAAATTCACAACTCAGGAAACAACAGATGTTGATGAGGATGCACCAACAGGATGCCCTGCTGATAGGAATGCAAACTGGTGTGGCCACTCTAGAAAACAGTATGGCGTTTCCTCAAAAATTAAAAATAGAACTGTACTATGACCCAGCAATTGCACTACCAGGAATTTATCTAAAGGATACAAAAATGCTGATTAGAGGGATGCCTGGATGGCTCAGTCAGTTGTGTCCGCTTCAGCTCAGGTCATGATCTCATGGTTTGTGGGTTTGGGCCCTGCATGCCAGCTGTGCTGACAGTTCAGAGCCTGGAACCTGCTTTGGATTCTGTGTCTCCCTCTCTCTCTGCCCCTCTCCTGTCTCTCTCTCTGGCTCTCAATAATAATAAATGTAAAAAATCTTTTAAAAATGCTGATTAGAAGGGGCATGTGCACCCTAAAGTTTGTAGCAGCACTATCAACAATAGTCAAATTATGGAAAGAGCCCAAATGCCCATTGACTGATGAAAGGATACAGAAGATGTGGTGTGTACACACACACACACACACACACGCACACACACACACACACACACACACACACACACACAGGAATACTACTTGGCAATCAAAAAGAATGAAATCTTGCCATTTGCAACAATGTGGATGGAACTAGATGGTATTATGCTTAGTGAAATAAGTCAGAGAAAGACAGATATCATATAATTTCACTCATGTGGAATTTGGGAAACACAACAGGTAAACATAGGGGAAGAGAAGAGAAAATAAGGTAGAAACAGAGAGGAAGGCAAACCATAAGAGACTCCTAAATCCAGGGAACAAACAGGGTTGCTGAAGGGGAAGTTGGTGAGGAGATGGGTTAAGTGGATAATGGGCATTAAGAAGGGCACTTTCACAGATGAGCACTGGGTGTCATATGTAAAAGATGAATTCCTGAGTTCTACCCTGAAGCCAAGACAACTAACTTGAATTTAAAGAGTGTGTGTGTGTGTGTGTGTGTGTGTGTGTGTGTGTATCCTCTTTACCAATCTGCTTTTGATAAGGTGCCCAGGACTAATTTATTTATTCCTTCCACATTCAATAAGTACTTACTATGTGTCAGTCCCTGTTCTCAAGTACCAGAGAAACACTGGTAACGAATATAGCAGAGTTCCTGCCCTCTCATAGATAGTATTCTAGTCAGAGGAGACATGTAACAAACAGTTAAATAAATAAGAAAATAGCTGTTAAAGTGAAAACAAAATGTAGCAATGACCAGCAGATCCCTTTAAATTTCCTGGTCAACAAAAGATTCATGGAGAAATGGATAAGAAGGGGCTGGCCAAGTGAAGAATTGGGGGAAGAGTGTTTCCAATGGAAGGAACAGTGAGTGCAAACGTGGGAGGAGCACATATATTTGGGAAAGCAGGATGAATGCAGATGGGGTCAAGTGTAATGAGCAAAGGAGAGAGGCAGGGGACGCAGGTGGAGAGGTGGGCAGGATCGGAACTGGCCAGAAGTGCAGATTCTAAGAATCATCAGAGAGGGGGGTGTTTAAGCAGCAGAAGCCATGAGCTGACTGACCCATGGTATGGAAAGAGCATTCTGCTGCTGTGGAGAGAAAGACTGTATGAGCCAGAATGAGAGCAGGGAGGTCAGTAAGGAAACACTTGCGGGACCCAGCAAGGCAGCTGGGGAATTAGAGTGAAGTGGATGGATGTGGGTTCCGGTTTAGAAAGTTTACAGGACTTTGCCCAAGGAACCACAAGTAGTGGATCTGGTTTGTAGCAAAAGGCCTTTCACTTCTCCAGCTGCACCTGTACCCTAGGAATAAACCCTGTACAAATAGTAAAACTGTATAAATGAGCAGGAAAGAATGAAGGTGATTTCTTTTACCCATAGGGGCTGTTTAAAAACTGTACAGGTAGGGGTGCCTGGGTGGCTCAGTAGTTTGAGCGTCCGACTTTGGCTCAGGTCATGATCTCGTGGTTCGTGGGTTCAAGCCCCACATTGGGTGCTGTGCTGACAACTCAGAGCCTAGAGCCTTTCTTCAGATTCCGTGTCTCCCTCTCTCTTTGACCCGCCTTTGCTCACACTGTCTCTCTCTCTCTCTCTCAAAAATAAATAAAACATTAAAAAAATTTTTAATAAAAAAAACTGTACAACAACAACAACAAAAAAAAAAACCAGAGAAATGATCTCTAAAACGTTTCTTAAATGGAAGAATCCCTGGAATGTCCTGGAGACATAAGAAAACTAGGAGGAGAGGTGCCAGAGACGTGGCAGGGGAGAGAATGGAAAAGGCAAAGGTTTTCAGGGCCCATTCGCAAAATCGTAGGTATAAAAGCTATTTATGATATACTTACTGTGTGCCAATGACTTCCATCATTTAGTCTATACCACCCATTACTAAGTATATTTATCTTACATTTTCAGATCAGAGAGGCTAACTGACCAGCCTACGATCACATGGCTAGTAAGAGGACAAGTCAGTATTCAAACCAAGATCTCTCTTCTGCCAAACATGGAAGTCAGTCTATTGTGCAGCTCTGCTTCCTAAGATAGACAGATCTATTCTTTCTTACGGTACTGTAGATATGTGTCAACTTTGGGAGTACTTTGGGTATTTCCCACTGCTTTGGGAATGTAACCATGTGGAGCAGCCTCATCCTTTATTTTTTATTTTTTTAATTTTTTAAATGTTTTTATTTATTTTTGAAAGACAGAGAGAGACAGTGTGAGCAGGGGAGGGTCAGAGAGAGAAGGAGATACAGAATCTGAAGACAGGCTCCAGGCTCTGAGCTAGCTGTCAGCACAGAGCCCGACATGGGGCTCAAACCCACACTCATGAGATCATGACCTGAGCCAAAGCCGGACGCTCAACCGACTGAGCCACCCAGGCGCCCCTAGCCTCATCCTTTAGAATGCTTCTACAGTGGGTCTAGGGAGCCATGTTTGCAATATTTCATCTATTCAAATACCTACTGATTGCCTACCTTATGCCAGAAATGCCTGTGGGCACGGGATAGGTAAGGTCAATCAGAATAGGCACAGTCCCTGGGTTTGCAGGCTAATTGGAGAGACTGACAATAAACAAACAAGTGAATATATAGTTAGAAACTCTGATTAATACTGAAAATGAGAGGTTGGTAATATCACTGAGAAAGTATAATTGGAGGACCTAATTTAGATTAGAGGTCAGGGAGAATTTCTCTGAGAAAGTTAAATATAATTGGGAACTTGAAGTAGTAATTAACTCTGTCAGGAGCAGAAGAAAGAACAGTAGGATAGTTAACCTCCTAGCACATGAGAAAGTCCCAAGGTAGGAAAGGGCCTGATGAGTGTGGGAGAACCCATGTGGCTGGAGAATAATGAGTAAGAAGAGTTACATAGTGTATGTCCCAGGCTCTCTGGCCAGAGACGATGGAACCATGGAGTCCCCTGAATCAAGCTGAGTCAGTCACGTTGTCTTTTCAAAACTTGGAGTTAGTGATATAGAGTTTAGCCAGTTAGTTTTGGGATCTGAAGACATGAGCACATACAGAAATTGAAGTTCCTGTAGAATTAGGAAAAGAAGCAGCATCCTGGCCATAACATCTGTATAAACCTTTGTTACACTGGAACAGAAACGGAGATGCATCTGCAGAGGGAACATTGGAACAAAGTTGGAGAAAAGATCAGTCTGGAGGCATAGCATTCCAGAAAGACATAGAGTAGCTGCCTCCCGATCTTCCAGTGCAATTTCATTCTCTAGAGTCTTTTTCCCCATAACAGGAGGCAGAGTGACTCAACTCTCAGGAATGTGGACCTGGGGGTAAAAAACTGCCTGGGTCTTCTATTAATTATGGATAAATTACAAAACATCTCAGTGATCACAATGGTATGAAGATTAGTGAAAACTGGCTTCTCTGCCAGGCACTGTGCTAAAACAGCTTTACTTACCTTATTGTGTTTTCACTATCTCATAAGATGAACTCTCTTTTTCAGATAAGAAACTGAGGTGAAGGAATTTGTCCCAAATGAAGCAGCTGGTGAGTAGTAAAGCCCAGACTTGAACTCTGGTCTGATTCAGCCCTTACACAACCGATCTCAACCAATCATACAAGTTATTGGGCAGTGGGGTTCTGTGGCCGAAACACTTTCTCCTTGGACAGTGAATGCAAAGCACATCACTGCTCCATCTGGAGACTCAACCTGTTCCCCTTATGGAATGAAAAGGAAACCTAGTGTGCTAGGTAGCTGCAGGGTAGATGTTTGGAGCCTCAATAAGTGGAACTGAGAGGGTCTGAGGGGGCCCATGCTGGGAATATTTACCAGGTTTGGAGGCTCCAGCATTCTCATTAGTGGGAACACAGGACTAATTGCCTCTGAATCCCAAAGGAGAGAATGTGTATTGCTGTTTTCAAGTCGGATTTTTGTTCTACGTGCACACCCTCAGAGGGTGTTCCCCCCGTCCATCTCCTTGGGAGCCACTGCTCTGGGCTTCCTACTGTCACCCCAGTCACTGCAATCTGTAACACAGACAGAGCTTGGGGGAAAGGTCCAGGCATCTGTTTTTTCATTTGAACTTGAGATTGTCTTGGCCCAAGTATCTTGCCAATATTCTCACCCTTCTGTGCATTATCCTCCTCATTAAGTGCAACTAGGGTGTCTTTTGTAGAGCAGGGATTTAATTTAATGTAGACCAGTTTCTCAGTTTGTGATGATTTATTTGATTCACCATTTGTGAGATTCGTCAACATTTAGTGTATATTTGGTTTATTCTGATTCTGTTGAGAATTCCATTATGTGATTATACCACAGTTTTTAATCCATTATAATGTAGGTGGGCATTTAGGTTTTTTTCTAGTTTGGGACTATTATGAATAGAGCTGCTGTGGATATTCTTGTAAATATCTTTTGATAAGCTTATATATGCAGTTTGCTGGAGTGCATACATGGGATGGAGGTGCTGTGTCATGGGGAGTACATTTATAGGTCCTACGTAACGGCACTTTTACACCCCATTTGTAGCATAAGAAGGTTTTAGTTTCTCTGCGTCTTCAGAAGACTCAGATTGTTAGTCTTTTGAATGTTAGCAGTGCTGGTGGGTGTGTAAGAGTATCTTATTGTGGTTTTAATTTATATTTGATATCTGCTAAATTTGAACACTTTTTAATATGTGTATTTTTCATTTGGGTGTCTTCTTGTGTAAAGTAGGTATTTAAATCTTGTGCTTATTTTTCTGTTGTGTTTTCTTTCTTTTTTTATTGATTTGAAGAATCTTTCTTATATTCTGAATTTGATTTATCTGGTGAAGATAGATAGATAAATGGATAGATCAACCAACAGATAGATAGATAGATAGATAGATAGATAGATGATAGATAATCTTCTACTCTTTGTTGCCTTTCCATTACCTAAATGGTGTAAATGGTATATTTTGATGAATAACTAATCATAAATTTAATGTAGTTCAGTTAATCTATTTGTTCCTTTATGATGAGTACTTTTTGTGTTTTATTTTAATCTGGTCAAGTATATAAACATACTTTCCATGTTATTTCCAAAGAGCTTTTGTTTGTTTGTTTGTTGTTTTTACCTTTTATGGTTAGATCTATCATCCTTCTGGAAGTAATTTTTCAATACTACAAGTTATAATTCATCTTACTTCTGTAGAGATATTCAGTTACTTTGGCACCATTTGTTGGATAGGCCACCCTTTCTTCACTGCATATCGCTGTCACTCACCACAGGGTCACCTTTGCCCCATATATATGTATATGTGGATAGCCATGCATTCAGATCCCTGCGTGAAGTTTTTCTTTCTCCTGGGTAAGTGCTTGCAAATGGAATTGTTGGGTCACATGTATGTTTAACTTTATGAGAAGCTGCCAAACTGTTTCCCCACATGGCTCAACATTCTGCATTACTACCAGCAGATAATAAAAATCCTTTGAATTTTAGCCATTTTAGTGGATTTGTCACGGAATCTTGTGGCTTTCATTTCGTGTTATCTAAAGATTAATGATGTTGAGTATCTTTACACATGCTAATTTGCTATGTACCTCCTTTGGTGAAATATCTGTTCAAGTCTTTTGCATGTGCTTTTTTTTAAATAATTGGGTTGCTTATCCTCTGTATGTATTCTGGATTCAAGTCTTTATTAGAAATATGTTCTGCAAATATTTTCTGCCAGTCTGAGGCTAGTGGGTTTTTTAAAAATTTTATTAAGAGTCTCTTCTGAAAGCAGGTCCATTTTCTTTTTAGGAAGTATAAATTATAAATTTTTCTAGCCTTCTGTGTCCTACACCATAAAACTTTTGCCTACCCCATGTTTGCCGGGATTTTGTTCACTGTTTTCTTCTAATGGTTTTATAGTTATAGTTCTTACACTTTGACCCATTTAAGGCTCCATTTTGTATATGGTACAACATAAGAGTCTGTGTTCATTTAATATATATTGAAATATATATGTGTATTTATATATATAGATATTGATGTTGAATCAAGCTGGCACAATTAGTAGAAGCAATATTTTTTACACATTGAGTTATGTTTGCATATTTATAAAATATTAGTTGATCATATATGTATTGGTCTACTTCAGGATTATTCATTTTTTCTTTGATCTATATTTATATTTTCATGTGATTATTATTTTCATTGCTATGGATTTATAAAAAGTGTTGAAATTAGGCAGAATAAGTCTGCCAGGTTTTTCATTTTTAAATTGTTTTTTAGCTATTCTGATTTCTTTTCATTTCTATATAAAATTAGGCATTAGCTTCTAAAAGTAGTCTGCTGATATTTTGACTTTAAGCACATTGAATCTATAGATCATTTGGGGAGGAAATCTGCCACTGTAACAATACTGAGTCATTCAATCCATGTACATGGTACACCTCTATGTATTTGAGTCTGCGTTAATTTTATCTATGAATGTTTTGGAGTTTTTAATGTACTAGTATACTTATATTTTGTTAAGATTATCTATATGCATTTCTTAATTTTAGTACAGTTATAAATTGTGTTATTGTATCCCTAGCAGTCAGTTCTTATTTCCCCTTTCTCCCAGCCCTTGGAAACCACTAATCTACCCTCTCTTCCTGTGGATTTTCCTATTCTGGACATTTCATATAAGTGGACCAATGTAATATGAAGTCCTTTGTGACTGACTTGACTTTTCCTTAATCAAGATCTATTCATGTGGCAGCATGAATTAGTACTTCGTTCCTTTTTATTGCTGAATAATATTCCAATATATGGATGTACCACTTTTGTTTATCTATTCATCAGTTGATGGGCATTTGAGTTGGTTCTACTTTTTTTTTAGCTGTTCTTTTTTTTAATATTTCATTTTATAAATTTTTTAATAGTTTATTGTCAAATTGGTTTCCATATAACACCCAGTGCTCTTCCTTGCAAGTGCCCCCCTCCATAACCACCACCTCCCTTCCCCCTCCCCCTCCCCCTTCAATCCTCTGTTTGTTTTCAGTATTCAATAGTTTTTCAGGTTTTTCGTCCCTCTCTCTCCCCAACTTGCTCTCCCCTCTCTCTCCCCAACTCTGTGATTCTATAACAGTGTGAATGCCTTTGTAAGGACCCTATTCCCTGAATTAACTTAATTTCCCCTCCCCATGGTCCTCCATTAGGTTTCGCCTGTTCTCCTCTTAGACCTATGAGTGCAAACATATGGTATCTGTCCTTCTCCGCCTGAATTATTTTGCTTAGCATGACACCCATGGCAATGAGAAAGAATGAAATATGGCCATTTGTAGCAAAGTGGAGTTGTTTCTACTTTTTGGCTGTTGTGAATAATGCTGCTATGAATGTGAATGTGCAAGTTTTTGTGAAGACATGTTTTCAATTCTTTTGGATATATACCTAAGAGTGGGGTTTCTGGCTCATACAGCAAACTGATGCTTAATTTCGGTGAAACTGAAAACGAGTTTCCAAGGTGCCTGTGCCATTTCACCTTCCTACTGGCAAAGTTATCCCACCGGTTTGTCTCACTAGTTTATCCTACCAGCTTATTCACATTCTCATTAACACTTGCTATTGTCTGGTTTTTTGTTTAGTTTGCTTTTTTAGTCATTTAGTGGATGTAGAGAGAAATCTCACTGTAGTTTTGAATCATATTTTTCTAATGACTAATGGTGTTGAGCATCTTTTCATATACTCATATGACATACTTAAATCAGCACACTTAGAGTACGGTCATTAGCTTGGCCATTGAATCATTTACCCTTTTTCTGAGAATTCCTTTTCTGTATTTTTTGTTAGTATTCTTATCATTTTACAATCTTCAGCATCAATCCATATTCCCTGAAAGATCCAGACCATACTAAATATTTTAGTACTGTTGTTCTTCTACCTTGACAATATGAGACTTTAAATTACTGTAAATCAGACATATCAATTTAGGAAAAGAAAAAAGTTATTATTCAATGGTTTTATTACTAAATGTTTGGTAAATGATCAATTGACACTCTCTATCCATTCAGACCTTGTTCTACTGTACCTTCCTATGCTTGAAAAATATGGAAGGAAGAAAAGAATACTTTCCCCAGATACCTTTGCAGGTCAGGTCCTGGGTATGAATTTGGTTCTATTGAATAGATGCGCTTATATGAAATTTGAAATGTTGAAATGAGATGAAGAGCATTTTTTTTGCCTTTTCTACAGTCAGATGTATTAATGGAGCATCTTTTCTACAGTAGAATTTCAGTGTCCAATCAGTAGGTGCATAGATGCTGAGAAGCAGTTGAAGTGAGAATAGCAGCTGGATTCCACTTTTCCATGTTCAGCCATCAGTTTAGTGGGAATCAAGATGTATTTTTTATATTCATCCCTGATATTTGGGTTGTAGCTGCACAATGGCAACCTTCTGATTCCTGATTATATTAGAGATAGAAGTACTCTACATTGGTCTCATTACGCTTGTTCTTAAGTTTATTCCTGGAGACCCATCCTAGAGCCTGTGATTCTATAACAGTGTGAATGCCTTTGTAAGGACCCTATTCCCTGAATTAACTTAATTTTTGCTTAAAATACCAATGGTATTCTTTTGCCTACCCAGAACCTTGATTAATAAGACAAATAATGAATGTAGACTTAACCCTGGAATAATTATGATGTCAGGCTCCTTATGCTTGTGTGGATAGACAGAGAATTCTTTCAGTCCCAAATGAAAAATAACATCACAACTGATTTTTAAGACATATAGATCTTTTATTTTTTTTAAGTACTTAATTTTCTTTAAAAAAACCTCTGCCTCTCTCCTGTGTAGCAAAATACAAATGGTTGACAGTTCAACTTAATGATTTTTCATCTGTACAACAGTGCAAAAGTGATATGAATTCAGTACAAACAATCTTTGATTTTTGCTCTTTTCCTGGGTTAGCAACACGTGGCACATATCATGATGCTCTTGTGATGCCGGCAGCAACAGCTTCCAGTGAGTCATGTGATTGGGGGGGGGGGAAGCAAGCAAAACACTTGCAACCATTCTGTCCTCTACACCTATACTCTTCTTTTGCTTTCAGATGCTATTCAATAAAGTACATGAGCCATTCAACAGTTTGTTATAAAATAGACTTTATGTTAGATGATTTTGTGCACCTGTAGGCTAATGTAAGCCTTCTGAGCACATTTAAGGTAGGCTGGCTAAGCTGTGGTGTTCAGTCAGTGAGGTGTATGAAATACATTCTCACTTCAGGATATTGTCAACTTACAGTGGGTTAATCAGGACATATTCCATTGTGAGTCAAGGAAGAGCTATATATAATAACCTCATCTAGCATCTATTTGTCGAAAACCTGGAATTTTCTAGAAATTCTCTCTTAAACAAGAGAAAGAATACTTTTATCTCCACAGCAAACTCCAGACCACCAGAGTATAGGTATTGGATAAAATAAATTGCTATAAAAATTTAAGGCTATTTCAATTTATGATTATCAAAGTAAGATTTTCCTATAAAATATACAAGTGGAAAGTGAATATTGAAGATAGAAAACAATAATCATACATAATTCCATCACTTTGGGATAGTCTTTTTTAATATTTTTGTGTATTCAAGGTTTTTTAAGCCAAGTATTATGAATAATGAACTCAAAAAGAATTCAGTAATAATGATATGTTATCAAATATTGGAAAGCCCACACACTACTCTATCAGATCAACATAGCATAATTACCCACAACGACTAAAGTTTGGAAGCTTTGTTTCTCTTATGAGTAATATCTTTATATCAAAGTTCTTAACAATATTGTTTTACTATTTCCTTGATCAAACTCCTGAAAGTGAAAGAGTAGGTCATAAGGTACAAATATTTTTTATGTTCAAAATATGTATTATCAACTTATTTCCTGGAAGTCTATACCAATTTGTATTCCTATCACCAGTAACATTTCATAATATTTTCCTCACCTGCTTTTATAAAGCATTAATTATTGTCATAATAAAACCATTTATAATATCTAACAGTATCTTGAAATACAAATTTGGGGTGGTGTTATTTCCAAAAGCTTTTACATTGTGATTCTGTACTATGTAAAGGACTATTTCCATTCTCATAATTTTATTAGTTGTAATTAGCTAATTATAGGATCCCATGGGATATAGTAGGATTCTTAGATATGACATAAATGTTCATATGCAAAAGAAATACTTTTACTAATTAAAACATATTAAAGTTTGATAAAAGGTTTTAAAATGACAAGTGAAGCAAATATATCTTCTGCAAAAAAAAGTAAAGCACCAGTGACTTTTTAATTTATGGAGTCCTTATTTACAATACATATGCCGTCCTTTACCAAGTCATCCCCTCTGCCTAGACAATGTTCTTGTTATTCTCTTAATCTTATAAGAGGCCAATATAGTTGAGAACATGAGAATAGGAGAAATAGTTATAACCATACTATATTCAGCTATATACTTGCACCTAAAATTTGTGGACTCAGAAATATCTCCTGAAATATTCTATCCATTTGAGATCCATCTGGTTTAAAAAGATTACTTTCAAAAGTATAAGTGGTCCTGTGGAAAAGTGAGCCTTATTGCAAATTGAGTGCATGTCTTTTAAGAGATATAGTCATATTTAGTTTAGTCCTCCAGGAATGGGAGTTTGATCACTAGAATAGCCTACGTATACCTGGCAGAGAACAGACCGAATAGATGGTAAACAGCATGGTGTGCTTGGGTGACTGGAGGGTAGAAGTCGAGATATTACAGGTAAGAAATTGGTTCAGAAAAAGAGGGATATTACGAACAAACACAAAGCTTGATTTTTTAAACCTTTACTTTCCTGCTGGAGATTGCAGGGCACATAACCTACTTCAAGGCCAGGATGGTCTAGTCTGTTTCCCCTGGTTGTCACGTTATTCCCACCTCTTCTATCCAAGAAGAAAGGATGGGAGAAGAAGGGAGGATGGCCAAAGGGAAACCAAACAGGTGCAATCTTCTTCCTGTATAATTGTCTTCAGTTCAAAGCAAGATCTGTTGTATAAGACATCAAAAAGTCATAGCCTTCTTTTTAAAAAAAATTGATGGAGGATGAACTGGACTTTGAATCTTTGGAGAGCTCTGTTTTTAGGTGCTTCTTTATCTCGCTGGGGTGACTTGCTAATCATTGGAATAATTTTTGGCCAACTCTCAAATTTCATTCCTACTTCTAAAAATACTCTCATTTGAAACATGTGGATATAAAAAACCATAGTAACCTGTAATCCCACTGCAAAAAGCTTGTGACTTCTCAGAATACCCATTTCCACCAGACTACCTTTCCTCAAATTATTGTTCTAAAATTTCCAGCACACTTGATTTGCAGTTTTGTGTTTGCATTTCAGATATTTTATGAAAGAACCTATAAAATAAACCATGTACCATAGTACAAAGTTGGCACACAGTAGGCATACATAAATATTGACTCTGTTTCACCAGCCATTACAGTAACAGAAAGGAGTGTTCTTGAGTTAAAGAAATAAAACATTAAGGAAATACCATAAAATATATCTTAATTTGATTCTTCATCTCCCATGGTGATCATTCAATATTTGTCATAGTGGTATAGTAGAAAGAAGATTAGTATTGGAATCAAACTTACATGGTTTGGGGAAGTTATTTACATGCTGAGTTATACTTTTCACAACCTTGCCTCAAAGAACTGGTGTGAAGAACAATGAGGAACCTTGTAGATACTCAACACGTTGGTATTTTCATACATTCACCCTGTGCCATAGCACCCAAAGGCAGGGGTACTGGGATCCAGAGCCTATGCATATCCTTCAGTTCACTCTGGCTAATATTTCAGTCTTAGAGATGACGAAGGGAGAATGGTGTCCTGCCTGCCCTAAGTACTGAGATCGAGAGAGAGTCTGAGACAGAACATCTCATTCTAGAGCCAAATAAATAAGGAGAAATATCCTTTTTCTGTGCCCCTAACCCAGAGTTACCTGATAACCTTCCCTTAAAAATCAGTCTGAGAATGGTGGAATCACCAAAATGGTAAGAGGAATGTTTTTCCATTGCCAAATAGTTTACCCAAGGCCTGCTTCAAGTCTCTGTTCCTCAAGCTATAAATGAATGGGTTTAGCATAGGGATAATCACCATATAGAGAATGGCAGCCCTGCTTTGAGTCTCTGCGGAGTGAGTTGATGGAGGAAGTAAATAAACACCCATAAGAGATCCATAGAAGAGCAGGACTACTGTGAGGTGAGAACCACAGGTGGAGAAGGCTTTCCAGCGCCCTCCAGGAGATGAGATGCCAAACACAGCCCAGGAAATGCGGACATAGGAGAGGACGATCAGCATGAGGGGAGCCGTGAGGAACATCAGGCCCATGGTGATGATCATCAGCTCATTAATGCGAGTATCTGAGCAGGCAAGCTTCAGTAGAGCACTGGGATCACAGTAGAAGTGAGGGATGGCCTTGTGGGTACAAAAGGCCACACGGGTCAGTAGCAGTGTGTGCATCAGGGCAGGGCAGTTGGTTAGCACCCAGCACATGACCAGCATTAGTGCACAAAGTGGGGGACTCATAGCTGTGTTGTAATGGAGTGGCTGACAGATGGCCACATAGCGGTCATATGCCATCACAGCCAGAAGGAAGTTGTCAAGGCCACCAAACACAAGGAGGAAGTACAGCTGTGCAAGGCAACCAGAATAGGAGATGGTCCGACTCTGGGTATGAATGTTGGCCAGCATTTTGGGTATTGAAGCAGAGGTGAAACAGGCATCAGTTAATGATAAGTTGGCCAGGAAGAAGTACATGGGAGTATGAAGGTGTGGGTCAGAGCTGATGGCCAGGACAGTGAGCAGATTCCCTGTCATGGTGAGTAGGTACATGCCCAGGAAAACGCCAAATAGGAGAGATTGCTCCTCCGGCTGCTCAGAAAGTCCTAGAAGGAGGAAGTCTGAAACAGCAGTTTGGTTCACTCTACTTGGTTTTCCCATTCCTTGTAGTTCGTGTTATCTGTTCAGATAAAACCCTTCCCTGTGTTAGTATTTAATTATTGGATCAACCACAGATGTAACTGTGTAGCCAGACCATACTGGGGGAAAAAGGAGAATAAATGGACCTTGCCAATGAGAATCTTGGATGTCACGGGGGATGTAAGAAAACACCCCTGGGACATAGAAACAGGCAAGATAATATCCATACAAATGCAGATTGTGCTTTTGTGTTAAATGGGGTCCAGGGAAGAGATCAGTTTGACTAGAGAAGTCAGCGTAGGCTATTAGAGAAGGTAAGAATTGAGCATATCCTTGAAGGCATGATTGGAAAAGTCATTTATGTTTAGTGATTGATGATTTCCTTTGCTTCTCCCCCCCTACAACACACACACACACACACACACACACACACTCACACACAATTAGACAAAATAGACTGTCTCTCTACTAGCCTCCCCAATCCCTAGAACTTGACCACACCATTCAGCTCCCCCTGTGCCCTTTCCTAACTGGGGCCACAGGGTATGTGGGCTAAGGGCAGTGAGTGTCTGTGATGTTCCATCCACCCCATCTCCTCCCCATGCCCACCCCATCATCACTGTCTCTTCTTTGTCACTGTCTTCTCCCCCTTCTGCTTCTTTGTACCTGTATTCACTCTAGGAACTGATATTTCAGTTTCTCCTGGATTTTCATCATAATCAGCTCCTATATGTAGAGACTGGCTAAATACCAGACATCTTCATGGCATTGTTTTATTCTTTATAAGGACATGACATGGGTGCTACTATCTTTGCAAATGATGACACTGAGCTTCAGAGATATTTGATGAACTCAAGATCAGATAGCTAGTAAATGACATTCCCATGCAGGTGTGTATGACTCCAAAGCCTGTGCCTTCACCCCTAGAATTGTACCATATTTCTCCAATATTTACTTTTCATCAGAGGAAGGAAGATGGAAAGAATCAGGCTCTGGTTCTCTAGGATTGAAAATAGCCACTATGTCCCACTCCCCTAGGATTTAGAGAGTGCTGGTGTGAGAGCTCGTTTCATATTGGCCTTGTAAAAACTGTGGTCTTAGAAGTGAATAGTTCTGTGAATAGTTAATCCTCCATTTGTTCTTTGGTTCATAGACAGACTTCTGATCTTAGGTGGAGAGTCAGCTCATCTATCCAGGAAACTTCTGCCTTGTGTGTGTGTGTGTGTGTGTGTGTGTGTGTGTGTGTGTGTGTGAGAGTCCTACCTCTTGCACATTCTCACCTGTGAGAGCATGGATCAGTGTCAGGCATCTTCAGATTTTCCATTTCTTCCTCCTGGATGAATAATTCACAATGAGAAAGTTCCTGGGACCTTTCAGACTCAGTCAGCAAGGTTGGGGTCTATTGAGTCCAGAGTTTATTAGGAACGTGTGTATGATTCATTTGCAGCTTCCCTAAGACTGACAAGACAAGAGTCTTTCTTAGGGTTTTAAAGACTCCTCAAAAACATCTCCCAAAGTGCTCATTAGAACCAACCTCAGTGTCATTATGCAGCCTGTCCTCCAGCCAACTTTGGCTGGGTCCTGGGGGGACTGAGGGCATCTCTTTCCCAGGGGTTAAGCTCCGAGGTGGGTCTCAGGAGTGTGATTCTGAGGCCTCTTGCTAGGATACAGTGCACTTCAGCCTGACCAGCAGGCCCCTATGCACTGGAAAGTTGAATTCCTCTCCCATACTCTAGGCAAAACTGGATCAAGGGAAGTGTCAAAAGTATAAATTATAACATAACTATTTCTGTAGGTGATTTTCCTAAACAAAATAATCCTAATGTAGAGCAACCCCCTCAAGTCCTAAACTCTCAATTAAATGAGGCAGCATATATAGAGCACACCAGCCATAATGTCTGATACAGAGAAGCTGCTAAAAATATTTTATCTCCTGTCTTTTTATTAATACTATTGAATTGATACTATCATTAATATTATTGAACACTTTCATTA
Source organism: Mungos mungo (assembly GCA_004023785.1). Classification (NCBI taxonomy): domain Eukaryota; kingdom Metazoa; phylum Chordata; class Mammalia; order Carnivora; family Herpestidae; genus Mungos; species Mungos mungo. Next base: position 44,759 of record PISW01010058.1, read on the forward strand.
CACAATCTCAAGTAATACAGCAAGCTTAGATGCAGGAACTAGTATTATTCCTATTTTACAGATGATGAAACAAAAGTCCAGGGAAGATAATGACTTGACCAAGGTCATACAATTACTAAATGAAGGGAGTGGAATTCCAACCTAGATCTGCATGACTCTAGAATCCATGTTCTTAACCACCACACTTTGTCCTAGTATCGTTGCTGGTTTTAATCTTTAACTGTTCCATGGATATAAAATAATCTTATTCTTCTAACTCTCATGTCTTTGGTTACTAGTGGGATCACCTATTTGTCTCATATGATTTTTAACCATGGGTAATTATTCCTCAAATTATCGTATTAATATATTTCTCCTTTTTTGTATTGGGATACTTGTGTTTTTTAAATTAATTAAATAGTTTATTACCAAGTTGGTTTCCATATAACACCCAGTGCTCTTCCCCACAAGTGCCCCTCTCCATGACCATCACCCCCTTTCACTTCCCCCCTCCCTCGTCAGCCCTCAGTTTGTTTTCAGTATTCCAGAGTCTCTCATGATTTGCCTCCCTCCCTCACCCTAACTCTTCCCCCTTTCCCCTTCCCATGGTCCCCTGTTAGGTTTCTCATGTTAGACCTATGAGTGAAAACATATGGTCCTTCTCTGCCCGACTTATTTCGCTTAGCATGACACCCTTTAGGTCCATCCATTTTGCTACAAATGGCCAGATTTCATTCTTTCTTATTGCCATGTAGTTTTTAAAAATGGATATTAAAGGCAATAAAACAAATGAAAATATATTATGCGTGTTGTTTTCTGTCTTTTCCATTCCAAGGTGAGTACAACTATTTAAAAATGACTTTTATAGACAAATTTGACAGATATGTGGCTTTGTGATTTTTTTTCTATTACTTTTATACTGAAAAGTCTTTTCCATTTTACAGATCAGGAAAATGTCATTTAGTTATTTCTTCTGAATTTTAAATAATATGTTTAAATATTTTCTCTTTTTTTTCCGGTAAAATTTTACTTTAATTCAAGTTACTTAACAGTGTAGCATTGTTTTTAGGAGTCGAATTTAGTGATTCATCCCTTAGATATAATACTCAGTGCTCATCATAACAAGTGCCCTCCTTGATGCCCATCACCCCAAATTTTAATTTACTTGCAATTTACATCGTGATATGATATGAGAAAAAGATCTACCTTTAACTTTAATTTTTCACAGTAGCTAGTTTTATCAGGACTGTTTTTAATAACTCATGCATTCTTCCTTGGTTTGTTAGGCTTAAGCACCTGTGCCTGGCCTTTCTAAATCACCTAGACTGCTCACAGCACTGACAGCAGGGTTCAGAACGGGGGCCTCTGGACAGCAAACAGTTTAAGAGATCAAGGTGGAAACTTCATGCTCTTCATAAAACCTAACTTTGGAAATCCTAGAATCTCATTTTCACTGCCTTCTATAGATTAAAGAAGTTATGAAGGCCAAGCCAATGACTAACGGAAGGAAATTAAGTTCCATCTGTCCATAAAAAGAATAGCAAAGGATTTTTAGCTCTCTTTAATTTACCACCACCTGAAATTATTTATATTCTTCCCACATTCGAAATAGACTAACTCTTTTCCGCAAAACTTCAGAATTTTATTGTACCTCAACATCAGGTCAATGTCCAAGATCTTGTGTATAAGTGAGGTCCTGGTGAAAATGTGGTTCCTTAGATGCACTTCCCTGTGCTTTGCCCTTCTCAATCTGGAGACCTGAGATGTGAGAGACAAGTTATCTCTCTCCTTCCTCCTCACATGTACCCACCATGATGCTGATATGGACATGGGATAACTGCAACAGACACTCCAAATCCTCAGGGGCAAGGATAGGACAGAGAGAAGAGCAGGAGGCAGAGAGTGATGTTGCTGGTAATGTTCTACTGACGGATATGCTGCATTTCATCTCTTTGCTGTTGATAGCCATTTAGATGATTTCCTGTTTAGTATTTCACACAGAATCATGATACAAATATTCTTATACATGCCTCGTGGGGAACATACGTACACATTTTGGTTGAACATATACTCAGTAGTAGAATTTGGGGGCTGTAGGTTTTGTATGGTTTCACCTTTAGTGTCTCAATGATTTTCATATATACATGGCAAATATATGCTGTTAAATTTTCACTTTCTTATTAGTGTCTTTTGAGAAAAAGAAGTTAATAATTTTAATATAGTCCAATTTATTTTTTTCTTTATGATTATGCTATTTGTGTCCTAAGAGATATTTGCATACTTCTTCATTCTGAAGATATTCTGTGTTTTCACCTAAAATCTCCATTATTTTTTATTTCTATGTGAATCTATTTGGACTTGATTTTTATATGCAGCATGAGGTCAGAGTCAAATTATGTTTTTCTCATTTGGGTATCCAATTATCTCAGATGATTTATTGAAAAGGTCACCATCTTGGAAAGTTTATTCTGCTATCCTGAAGAGTCACATTCATAGTTCAGGTGAACATTTATCTGTGAGTCTGTTTATAGACTTTTCTGTTTCATTGCTTTGCCTGTCTTTGGCCAATGCCACAGTTTTAATTATGGCAGTTTTATAATGTCTTGATATATGGTTGTATATGTTTTCCAAGTTTGTTTCCTTGGCTATCCTTGGTACTTGTGTTTCCATGTGAACGTTAGAATTAACTTCACACACACAGACATACACACAACCTGCTAGGACTCTGAATATGATTTCATTAATAGATTAATTTAGGAAGAATATATGCCATATTAATGCTGAAAATTTCAATCTATGAATATAGTATATCTCTTCATTTTTTCCTACTTTATTTCAATAATGCTTTAATAATATTTTATAAATTTTAGTAAAGATGCCTTGCACATAACCTTAAACTTATTCCTAGGTATCTATGCTTTTATATTCTAAAGTAAATAGCATGTTTAGAATGTTTGTTTTCTATTTTTTCATGGCTAGGGTGCAGAAATACAGTTGACTTTGTATGTTGCCTTTGTATTCAGTGACCTTGCTATATTGTTTTATTAATTCAATAAGTCATAGATTTGGGGTGACTTTAGGTGTATAATCAGATTGTCTAACAATTGTCTGATAATAATACCAGTATTTCCAATTCCTTTTTTTTTCAAATTTTTATTTAAATTCTAGTTAGTTGGGACACCTGGGTGGCTCAGTTGGTTAAGCATACGGCTTCCAACTTTGGCTCAGATCATGATCTCATAGTTCGTGCGTTCAAGCCCCATGTCAGGCTCTGTGCTGACAGCTAGCTCAGAGCCTGGACTGCTTCGGATTCTGTGTCTCCCTCTCTCTCTGACCCTCCTGTTCCCACGCTGTCTCTCTCTGTCTCTCAAAAATAAATAAAAAACATTTTAAAAGTTAAAAAATTCTAATTAGTTAACATATAGTGTCATATTGGCTTCAGGAGTAGAATTTATCACTTCTATATAACACCCAGTGCTCAACACAAGTGTCTCCTTAGTTCCCATCACCCATTTAGCCCATCTCCCCCACCAACCTCCCATTGATCCAACTGTCAGTTTGTTCTCTATAGTTAAGAGTCCCTTATGGTTTGCCTCCCTCCCTCTTGTTTGTCTCCTTTCCCCTATGTTCACCTGTTTTGGTTCTTAAATTCCACATATAAGTTAAATCACATAGTACTTGTCTTTCTCTGACTGACTTATTTCACTTAGCATAGTATATTCTAGCTCCATTCATATCATTGCTAATGGCAAGATTTCATTACTTTTAATAGATGGATAATACACACACACACACACACACACACACACACACACCACATTTTCTTCATCTATTCATCAGTCAATGGACATTTGGGCTCTTTCCAAAAATTTGCTAGTGTTGATATTGTTCCTACAAACATCAGGGTACATATATCCCTTCAAATCAGTATTTTTATATCCTTTGGATAAATACCGAGTAGTACAATTGCTGGATCATAAGTTAGTTCTATTTTTAACTTTCTGAGGAACCTCCATACTGTTTACCACAGTGGTTACACCAGTTTTCATTCCCACCAACCATTCTCCCTTTTTCCGCATTCTTGTCAGCACCCCTTGTTTCCTATGCTATTAATATTAGCCATCCTGACTAGTGTAAGGTGGTATCTCATTGTAGTTTTTATTTGTATTTCCCTGATCATGAGTGATATTGAGCATCTTTTTATGTGTTTATTAGCCATCTCTGTGTCTTCTTTGGAAAAATGTCTATTCATATCTTCTGTCCATTTTTTAACTGAGTTGTTTATTTTTTGGGTGTTGAATTTTATGTTCTTTATATATTTTGTGTTTTTAAATTTTTCTTTATTTTATTTTTTAATATAGTTTATTGTCAAATTAGACACTAACCTTTTATCCAATATGTTATTTGTAAATACCATCTTTCATTCTGAAGGTTGCTGTAAGAAGTTGCTATGTTGTAAGAAGTTAATGGTTTCCTGTCATACATTTAGATTTTTCATCCATTTTGAATTTATTTTTGTGTATGGTGTAAGAAAATTGTCCAGTTTCATTATTTTGCATGTTACTGCCCAGTTTTTATAGCACCATTTGTTGAAGACACTGTTTTTTTTTTCCCCATGGATATTCTTTCCTGCTTTGTTAAAGATTAGTTAACCATATAGCTGTGGGTCCATTTCTGGGTTTTTCTATTCTGATCCATTGATCTATGTGTCTGTTTTTGTGCCAGTACCATACTGTCTTGCTGACTACAGCTTTGTAATATAACTTGAAGTCTGGAATGGTGATACCTCCAGCTTTGCTTTTCTTTTTCAAGATGGTTTTAGCTATTTAGCTTTTATGGCCCCTAACAAATTTTAGGATTACTTGTTCTAGTCCTGTGAAAAATGCTGTTGTATTTTGATGCATATTGCATTAAATATGTAGATTCTTTTGGGTAGTATACAGAGTTTAACCATATTTGTTCTGTAATAAAATGGCACTAAATTCACATCTGTCAATAATTACTCAGACTGTAAATGAACTAAATACTCCAATCGAAAGATACAGAGTATCAGAACATATTTAAAAGAAATAAGACCCATCTATTTGCTGCCTACAACAGATTCATTTTAGGCTTAAAGACACCAGTAGATTGAAAGTGAGGGAATAAAGAAATATTGGCCATGCAAATGGATGTCGAAAGAAAGCCAGAGTAGCAATACTTAGAAAAACTAGATTTTAAACAAAGGCTGTAACAAGAGATGAAGAAGAGCATTTATAATATCATACTAAAGAGGTCTATCCAACAATAACATCTAGCAATTATAAATATTTATGCCCCCTTGAGAACTTGAGAACACCAAAATATATAAAACAATAACAAACAGAAAGGAACTCAATGATAATAATAGAATAATAGCAGGGGACTTTAACACCTCACTTACAGCAATGGACAGATTATCTAAGCAGGAAATTAACAAGGAAACAATGGCTTTGAATGACGAACTAGACCAAATGGACTTAACAGATATATTCGGAACATTTCATCCAAAAGCAACAGAATACACATTCTTTTCAAATGCACATGGAACATTCTCCAGATTAGATCACATACTGGGTCTGAAATCAGCCCTCAACAAATACAAAAAAAATTGGGATCATACAATGCATATTTTCTGATCACAATGCTATGAAACTTGAAGTCAACCACATGAAGAAATTTGGAAAGATCATAAATACATGGAGGCTAAAGAACATCCTGCTAAAGAATTAATGGCCAACCAAGAAATTAAAAAGTACATGGAAACAAATGAAAATGAAAGCATAACTATCCAAAACCTTCAGGATGCAGCAAAGTGGTCAGAAGAGGGAAGTTTATAGCAATACAGGTCTACATCACGTATCAAGAAAAGTCTCAAAGAAGCAACCTAACCTTACACCAAGGGAGCTAGAAACAGAAAATAAATGAAGTATAAAGCCAGCAGAAGAAGGGAAAATATTCCTAGTTTCCTATAGGTTTTATTGCAAATGGGTGTTGAAGTTTACCAAATGCTTTTGTTGCATCTATTGAAGTTTTGGAATGATTATTCTCTTTTTCATGTTAGTGGAATGATTTTCATTGATTGATTTTCAAATGTTGAACTAACCTATCAAAATGAATAAACTCTTTGGCTCAGTGTATTATATTTTTGTGTATTTCTAATTTTTAATTTTGTAATATTTTGTTTTTAATTTTGTAATATTTTGCTTAGAATTTTGAAACATCAGAGATTATTCTTTTATTTTCCTTTCTTTTTATTTACCTCTCTAATTTTAGTATTAGGGCCATGCTTGCCTCACAAAAAGAGTTACAGACTTTTTCCTCTTCTACTATTCTGGTAAAGAGTTAATGTAAGACTGATTATTTCTTCCTTAAATGTTTGGAAGAACCCAACAGTGAAATCACTGGGGACTTGATATTTTCAATATGGTAACTTTTGATAATGGATTCCATTTCTTTTTTTTTAAAATAATAGTTTATTGTCAGATTGGTTTCCATATAACATCCAGTGCTTCTCCCCACCAGTGCCCCCCTCCATGACCATCATCTCCTTCCTCCTCCCCCTCCACCTTCAGCCCTTGGTTCGTTTTCAGTATTCAATAGTCTCTCATGATCTGTGTCCCTCTCTCTCCCAAACTCTCTTTTCCCCTTCCCCTCCTTATGGATCTCTGTTAGGTTTCTCCTGTTAGACCTATTACTGCAAACATATGGTATCTGTCCTTCTCCACCTGACTTATTTCGCTTAGCATGACACCCTCGAGGTCCATCCACTTTGCTACAAATGGCCAGATTTCATTCTTTCTCATTGCCATGTAGTACTCCATTTCTCTAGTAGATAGCAAGTTATTCAGATTTTCTTTTCTTTTGTCAACTTTAATGTATTTTATCTTTGAAGTATTTTTCCATTTTACTCAAATTGGCATTTATCAGCTTAAAGTTGCTCATAATAGCCTTACATTAAAAAATTGTTCTTACATTAAAAAAATACAGGGAGTAAAAAACACAAATATTACCTATAAAAATTAATGAATGTTTATATATGTATATATCCATGTAGCCACTATAGATGGAGCTAGAGAGTATCATGCTAAATGAAGTAAGTCAGTCAGAGAAATCAAATACCATATGATTTCATTCATATGTAGAATTTAAGAAACAAAACGTAGGGAAAAAAGGAGAGAGGCAAACCAAGAAACTGACTTAACTATAGAGCACAAACAGATGGTTACCAGAGGAGAGGGGGTTAAACAGGTGATGAGGATTAAGGATGAGCACCGGTGTTGCATGGAAGTGTGATCACCATATTGTACACCTGAAAATAATATTACACTGTATGTTAACTGGAATTTAAATAAATACCTTAAATATATATACAGACAAAAATATAAGACATTTTCATCTCCCCAGTTTTCCTCAACATTACCCCAGAGATAAAGACTGGACACTACCACTTTTGTTGAGACTAGCAATGAGACCTCTCAATTATTTTGGATGGGAATGGAAATTTGTATAAGCATTCTGGAACATAGTTTGCCTACATATACTAACATTAAATATTGTTTACCCTAAGACTCAAACATATCACCTCTGCATACACACCCAGGAGAAATAAGTACATATGGCCCACACCTTTACTCATAATAGTCAAAATTTGGAACCAAGCCATATGTTAATCAACAGAAAAAAATGAATAAAGTATTATTTTTATAATGAAATATTATACAGCAATACAAAGAATAAACTTTTGCCATATGTCACAACATGATTGAGTCTGACAGAGGTCATATTGAGCTAAAGAAGCCAGATGTGAGTTCTATTGTGTGATTCCTTTTACTTGAACTTTAATAATAGACAAAACTAATCTTCTGATAATATGTATCACAAGAGTAGTTACCTCTGAGAGGATAATACCTCGGAAGGGAAAAGAGGGAGCCTTCTAACTTGAAGAAGATATTATATATCTTGATTTGTGGGGTTTTACACTGGTGTAAACATACGGAAATTTCATTGAGCTGTGCACTTCAGATTTATGTGCTGTGTTGACTTATGCCATAACCCAGTACATTTATTTTATTTATTTTTTAAACAATAAAGGATGTTTCTTTTTTTTTCTTTTTCTTTTTCTTTGGGGGGAGAATTCTGTTTATTTTTTTTAACATATGCAATTATTTTCCATCATTTACACTACAGTAGTTACAATTACACTCCAAACAGAAAAGCAAAGTAAAAAACCAAAACCCCAACTTCTATTTCATATAATTAGACTTATACAGAAATTAGAAGGTTAAGTACCAACTAGTTAATCACCTAATTTCACAGCTATCTGAAGTGGCGATCGTTATATAGCAGCTTATCTATGATACATTCAAGATACATGATACAATTTATTACTTGCCCATAAGCTAAAACATAGCCTCCTTAATACCTTTTCTTAAATTCCACCTCTATACTACAATATACTTGAGGTCCATGCAAAAAAGTAGCTACCTTTTATATAGGAAATGGATGATTAAGTCTTTGGTGTTGTAAAAGCAACTTCATTTAAACATAACCACCCCTTTTGAGTTTATTTTTTGTATGGTGTAAGAGAGTGGTCTAGTTTCATTCTTCTACATGTTGCTGTCCAGTTCTCCCAGCACCACCTGCTAAAGAGGCAGTCTTTTTTCCATCGGATACTCTTTCCTGCTTTGTCATAAATTAATTGACTGTACATTTGTGGGCCCAGATCTGGGTTCTCTATTCTATTCCATTGGTCTATGTGTCTGTTTTTGTGCCAATACCATACTGTCACTTTCTTACACCATACACAAAAATAAACTCAAAATGGCTGAAGGACCTGAATATTAGACAGGAAACCATCAAAACCCTCGAGGAGAAAGTAGGGAAAAACCTCCTAGACCTCCACCGCAGCAATTTCCTACTCGACACATCCTCAAAGGCAGGGGAAATTAAAGCAAAACTGAACCCTTGGGACCTCATCAAGATAAAAAGCTTCTGCAAGGC